>MU692145.1:4314-23014 GCA_026770625.1 Nicotiana glauca
TTGATTTTCTTTCCTTAAATAAAAATTCTGCCCTCTCCTATTCAAATTCTAACTCCTTAATTAAAGGAGTTCCCTTCCCTTGATTGATTATGATTGATACTGAACTATTTCTTGCCTTGCTTACCTGCCTATTTTCAACTATAAATACTTCACCTCTTTTCTTAAAAAAAAAGAAGAGGAACAACAGAGTTTTCAAAAAAGACACACACACTCAAAGCTCTCTTTTCTTTACTATTACCTGTGCTACTGTTCTGGCTAGCCGGCTGAAAGCCAAGGCTAGACTTTGGAATCTATCTTTTCCTCAAGTGTTTGCTGAAGATTCTCTAGTTGTTCTCTTGCTTTGTTTGTTCTGCTGTTTTAAAGTTGCAACTGGTATGCCTCCATAAGTTAAACATTCTCCACAACTATGTGTTTACTTCTCCTTCTTACATGTCCCTCACTATATGTTTAGCTTTCTTGCATTATGTAATCGTATTTTAGTCTGTTATGTTCTTTCTTCCTGTTTCTGCACTTTTAAGTTCTATTGTGCTTTCTTTTCCTTGATGTTTTTCTATACATGCTTTTCCATGTGAACCCCTTCCCTTTGACCCCTTTATGTGCGAGTACTGTTCTAGGTTAAGGTAGCATCCCATTGCTATCCATAACCTGGGACCAGGTTCTCTTGGACCTTTACTCAAATCAGTTCCATTCCCTTCTCCCCTTTTATGTGTTGAGCCTTGACTAGGGTCTGGAAGTGTCCTAATCACCACCCAGGCCCCTGTCTGACTTCTAATGTCTGCTCTTTATCTGTTTAAACCAAGTGGAGGGTCAGAGGTGTGCCAGTCTTACCCATGGCTGTGTATGACCACCCTTTGCTTTGGTTTTCCCCTAGTCCCCTTACTTTACACTTATGCTTAGTTCTTTAAGTTCTGCCCCCCTTTGGTAAGCCATGATTTGGGATCCTAGAGTTCCCTCTGAACTTGGATGCCTAAGGATTGGTAATTCCACACATTGCACTACTCTGTTACAACATTCAATCTTTATAGTGTAAGCATTGCCTGGGCTTTTGAAAAACCCTTGGAACTTTGAAACACTCTAAGAGAAGGCCTTGGAATCTGGAATCCGGATTTGGTGAAACACATGTGTTGGATGTTGAAGGTTGCATTGAGCCTCCTCGGGTCTGACTTTAGTTTTGATGTAATTATTTAGTCTTTTTCTCTCCAGTTTTGTAATAACTATGTGATGAAACTTGGGGAAAGTATTGGTAAAGGGTGTGAGATGGGTTTATTTTGCCTGCACCTAGATAACCTGCCTATAGGGTTTTAATGTTTAATCATGTTACAAATCATTAGAGATCCTGCCTATAGGACTTTAACATTCGCCTAATCAATTGCATAACACTCCACTGCTCATTCCTGAACCACAAAACACCACAAAAGACCATAACACTCCTATCTTTGTAGACACTATGCCGCACTACACTCAGCCAATCACAAGTGCGCCCGAATCAGATGACAAGGGCTCCCTCATTCAAAATTTGGCCGCTGAACTCAAGAAATTGACTAGCCGGGTCCAAGGTTTCGAAGGTAGCAAAGGTGTTGAAGGGTTGAACTATGAAGATTTTTGTGTTCAGCCAGATCTTGAACTCCCGGAGGGGTACAAACCTCCCAAGTTCGAGATGTTCGATGGTACAGGTGATCCTAGGGTCCACTTGAGAATGTATTGTGACAAGTTGGTAGGAGTCGGAAGGGATAAGAAAATCCGCTTGAAGCTGTTCATGAGGAGTTTGAAGGGTGATGCTTTATCATGGTATATTAGTCACGATGCGAAGACATGGACTAGTTGGGTGAACATGGCATCTGGCTTTATGGACCGGTTTAGGTTCAACACTGAGAACGCACCAGATGTGTTCTATATCCAGAATCTCAAGAAGAAGCCCACAAAGACCTTTCGCGAGTATGCTACTCGTTGGAGGTCAGAAGCTGCTAAGGTCAGACCGGCTTTGGAGGAAGAACAAATGAACAGGTTCTTCGTCCGCGCTCAGGATCCGCAATACTATGAGAGGCTGGTGCTAATAGAGGGCCAAAAGTTCTCCGACATCATCAAGCTGGGAGAAAGGATTGAAGAAGGCATCAAAAATGGTATGGTCACTAACCTCGAGGCATTGCAAGCTACCAACAAGGATTTACAGTTTGGTGGCTCGTCGAAGAAACAAGATGTAAATTCCGTAATGGCTGCGCAAAGGAACAATTCCCCTATGAAGTACCAAACCTATCCCTCATCTCCACTCACATATCAACCTACCCTAAACTACCAAGCACCATCACCCACTTACCAAATTCCACTACCTGCTTACCAATCACCTCCACCACCCACATATCAACCCACCTCACCTAGATATTCCCAGCCCGCACCTGTATACCAAGCATACAACTCCCAACCTTCTCACCACCCATCACCACCTACCCGCCAAAACTTTCCTCGACCTAGACCAAACTTCGACCGTAAACCTCCCAGACAATATACCGCCATAGCCGAGCCAATTGACCAATTATATGAAAAACTCAAAGCAGCCGGTTACGTTACCCCTATTCCAGCCGTAACTCCAGAAAATCCTTCCTAGTGGATCAACCCAAACAAGACTTGTGCATACCATTCCGGGATGGAGGGCCATACCATCGACGAGTGTCGCTCGTTGAAAGACAAGATTCAGAATCTGATTGACAACAAGATCATTATAGTAAAGGATCCCGCTCCTAATATCCGTAACAACCAGGCATGGTGCAGCAGCAGTGATTTTCTGCAATCTTTTCCTAAGTTTCAACCACCCGAACACCTCCGAAACACTCCCGAGCCCTCGGGGCTCCTAACCAAACACACACACTAACTCAACAACATCCTACGAACTTAACCATGCGGTTAAATTGCCAAAATAACATCATAAACGTGGAATCTTCAGCACCCGCCCTGCCAGCTAGGGGTGAGGGTCAGGCAGCCAGGGGTCGCCCCAAAGGTGCAGGTCGATTAGGCGGTGGTCAGAGTTATTTTTATGCTCTTCAGGGCAAGACAGATGTTGTCATTATAGGTATTATTTTAGTCTGCCACAGGGATGCATCAGTCTTATTTGATCTCGGTTCCACATATTCTTTTGTGTCCTCATATTTTGCTCATTATTTGGGTACATCCCGAGGGTGTCTTACTTTACTTGTTCATGTATCTACCCCGGTGGGTGATACTATTGTTGTTGTGATGACCCAAAGGATCATCACCTATTTTCTCTTTCATTCTGTGCTTTCGAGGCCTAGAAAACCTCATTTTTACTTGCCTCGATTTGCGTGTGCAGTCTGGGCGCGTAGCCGGAAAGCTTATATGTTAAATTCTGTGAAAAAACTTCAAAATGTGGCTTCAAAATGATTAAAGTTGACTTGGGTCAATATTTTGGGTAAACGGACCCGGACCCATGATTGGACGGTCCCGAAGGGTCCGTAGAAAAATATGGGACTCGGGCGTATGCCCGAAATCGAAATTCGAGGTCCCGAGACCGAGAAATAAATTTTTAAAAGAAATAGTTTTTCAAATTTTTTTTGGAAATTTGAAATGAAAATGGATTAGAAAGCGTTGGTATCGGGCCCGTATTTTAGTTTCGGGGCCCGGTACAGGTCTTATATGCGGTTTAAGCACTTCCTGTGCAATTTGGTTGAAATCGGGTGTCATTTGACGTGTTTCGGACCTAAAACTCTAAGTTTGAAAGTTTATGAAGTTTGATGAAAAAGTGATGACTTTGAGGTTTGTGGACTAGATGATGAGGGCTGACCCCTCTGCTGAGATGAGTTAGCAGCACGACGAGGACACTACCTCCACATATTCTCAAACTCTCCACACTCATAACAACTCCCAGGTGCTGGAGAATGGGACTAAAGGGAAACCCTCGTGCCGGAGTGACTAGCTGACGCACTCGGCCTAGAAGAACCCTGAAAAGACAGAGCACGAGATGAATTCTGTGTTGGAAGAGCGCTGAGTGAAGGATGACTCTGCTGAGGACCATGATAACTACGACCTGAAGATGCCTCACGATACTCGGGATGGGTCGACTAAGAGGGCCTGAAAGAACAACCCCGACCATGCTGGAGCTGGCCTCTCGAAGGAGCGCCACTGAAACTGCCAGAACCTCGAGGCCTCTTGGCCTCCCTCTCTTCTCGATCCTGACGGCGAACCACCTCAATCTCTCGAGTTATATCAACCACCTCCTCGAATGAAGCACCCAATACTCTCTCTCTCTAGTCATAAGAACACAAATATGGTAGTTAAGTCCATCAACAAATCTTCTGATCCGCTCACGATCCGACGGAACCATCCAAACGACATGACGAGCCAACTCTGAAAACCTCATCTCATACTGAGACAGAGTCATATCTCCCTGCCGTAGCCACTCAAACTACCTATGCAGCTCCTCTCCGCAGGACTGCGGTACATACTTCTCCAATAAGAGAGTGGAGAACTCCTGCCAAGTCAAAGGTGCTGCACCATCCGGCCTACGCCTCTCATACGCCTCCCACCAAGTGAAGGTAGCCCTAGTAAACTGAAAGGTGGTAAATGCCACACCACTAGACTCCATAATCCCTACTGTATGGAGCATACGCTAACACCTGTCAAGTAAACCCTGGGCATCCTCGCCCTCAGAACCACTGAATGTCAGAGGCTGGAGTCTACCAAACCTCTCGAGGCGACGCTGCTCATCCTCAAGCATAGCTGGAACCCTGAACTCCTGCAATGGTGAAACTGGCTGAGCTGGAGGTACCTTTAGAGTCTGTAATCCCTGCACTACCTGCTTAGGTATGCGAGCAGCGGGGGTCTGATTGACTCTCTCAGCCTGCGAAGTAGCTGCTGTTGTGGTGGTTGAAACTACCTGAGCGAGGCCGGTGCAAACTGTCAAAATCTGAGCCAAAGTCTCCTAAAGACCCAGAATCACAATGGGCACAGCGGGTGCCTAAAGTGGTGCTGCTGGAGCCTAGTCTTGAGCTGGGGTAACTGGAGGATCCACAGGTGCTACCCCTGCTGCTCTGCCTCTACCACGACCACGACCGCGTCCACGACCTTTATTGGCCTCAGTGGATGGTACTGGTGGTTGTCCATCACGTCCGGTAGCTCGTGTCCTCACCATCTGTGAGAGGATAGAGTAAAGAGAAATTTAGTACTTGGATCAACAAGTTCGCACGACAAGAATTTTAAGAATGTGAAGTTTTCCTAAAGGTTCTGCAGCCTCCCGGGGATAAGTACAGACGTCTCCGTACTGATCCGCGAGACTTTACTAAACCAGCTCATGACTCGTGAGACCTAGTAACCTAGGCTCTGATACCAACTTGTCACGACTCAATTCCCAAATATGATCGTGATGGTGCCTCTCGTGAAGACAAGGCCAGCCAGAACAATGCAAAAATCTCTTTTAACAATTAATTAACATTAACAAATCCAAAATACGTGTAAAACAATTCTAAATGCGGAAACAACGGTAATAGCAAATGATACCATCCCGATGCAGCCCAAACCAGGGTGTCATAAGTCATGAGCTACTACAGTGTTTGCTATAAGTCTACGAAATATAAGATCTGATACAATAGTCTGAAGGAACTCATATGATATAAAATAGGGGAGCCAAGGGGCTGCGGACGTTAACAGCTACCTCGTAACTCCAACTCGCTGCCTGGTCTGGAAGGAATCAGTGCTCAGGTGCGGACTCTGCTATGCCTAAATCTGCACACATGGTGCAGGGAGTAATGTGAGTACTCCAACCCAGTGAGTAATAATAATAAATAATAACCGAAGGCATGAAAACACATAAATGCACAAGGCAATTCTATATCAGGTAGTAAATAACTTAAAGCAGTAAAACAGTAAAGAGTCAAATGAAATCTCCTTTTAAAAATAGGTAAAAAAACAAGTAAATAGTGAGCAGAAATCTGCCCCTCGGGCTCAGTATCAATTGCTCAGAATAGTATCAGCCCCCGGGCTCAGTATTAGTCACTCAGCATAATATCAGCCCCTCGGGCTCACTCTCAAATCATATGGATACCCGCACTCACTGTGGGTGTGCAGAATCCGGAGGGGCCCCTTACGGCCCAAGCGCTATAACAACATAAGGCCTGAAAGCCTTCTCACATCACTCATAAGGCCTGAAAGCCTCCTCACATCACTCACAAGGCCTGAAAGCCTCCTCACATCACTCACAAGGCCTGAAAGCCTCATCACATCATTCACAAGGCCTGAAAGCCTCCTCGCATCACTCACAAGGCCTAAAAGCCGCCTCACATCACTCACAAGGCTTGAAAGCCTTCTCATGTCACCCAAGCCACCTCGTGGCATATAAATGTATCTTAGGCCCTCGACCTCACTCAGTCCAGAAAATATCATAAGCCCCTCGAGCATCAATAAAATATTAGTGCTCAGCCTAAACAACAGTGGAAATATCATTTAAGTCTCAAAATTCAATTAAATCGGCTGAGTTTGTAAAACAGTATAATCATTAGGACTGAGTTCAAGTAATGTATTAAAATAGTGAGGAAACAGTGATAAAAGTCCACGAAGGATTCAAGTAGTCGGCCTTAAGCCCAAAATATGGCAGCAAGCCCAAATCATGATGATAATAAACACATCTCAGTCAACACGCGGTAAAATATCAAATAGGACGGACCAAGTCACAATCCCCAGTAGTAACAACCCCGCGCTCGCTATTAAGCGCGTGGTTCACCTCAATATAGCACTACGTTGTGCAAATTCGGAGTTTCAAACCCTCAGGATATCATTTACTATCATTACTCACCTCAAGCCGGCCAAAATACTAGCTCGCTATGCCCTTGCCTCTCAAATCGGCCTCCTCACGCGTCGAATCTGATCAAAACCACAACGAATATATCACAATAGGCTAAGGAAACATAACCCAATTGAAAAGAATAAAAAAACATTGAAAATCACGAAATTTGCAAAACCCGAGCCCGGGGCCAACTTCTCGAATTCCAGAAATTTTTTACCTCAATGGATTCCTTATCTCGCCACGAGTCTATACATATCAAGAACTCCCAAATCCGAGCTCAAATGACCCATCAAAACCCAATTTGAAATACAGAAACTCAAGCCCTAGTTTTCCCCCTTTTTGATAAATTTTCATGAATTTCTAGGTCGATTCTACCATTAAATCGTGTATTTAGGTCATAGAACTTACCTCCAATCAATCCCAGCCGAAATCCCCTTCAATTCTCGTCCAAAAGCTCTCAAGGATGTTCAAAAATGGTGGAAAAATACCTTAGCTCGCGGAACAAAATGAAACCTTAAAACCCTTTTCTGTCCAGACATTTTCGCTTCCGCAATCAATAAACCGCTTCTGTGGTTTCCGCATTTGCAGAAATTATTCCGCTCCTGCGGAGTTCCACTATTAGCCAGGACCGCTTCTGCGGTCTAAATCCGTTTCTACGGGCGCCGCATCTGCAGACCAACATCTGCTTCTGCGGAAATCCTCCAATAGCCAAAATTCACACATGCGATGCCCCTAACTACATTTGCGAGACCGCATTGGTGGTCATATTTCCGCAGATGCAAAATACCAGAACCAACAAAACTCAGCAATAACACAAGTCCAAAATTCAACGCGATGGCCATCTGAAATTACCCTGAGGCCCCCGGGACCTCAACCAAAAGCGCCAACCCATCCTAAAACATCATTCGAACTTGATCCAATCATCAAAACACCACAAACAACACTAAAACCATCAAATTACATCGGATTCAAGCCTAAGTTCTTCTAAAACTTTCGAAACACGCATTTGATAAAAAAACCCGACCAAAACACCTCCGAATGACCTGAAATTTTGTACACACATCCCAAATTACCTAACCAAGCTACAACAACTCTCAGAATTCCATTCTAACCTTCGGATCAAAATCTCACCTACCAACCGGAATTCGCCAAAATACTAACTTCGCCAATTCAAGCCTAATTCTACACCGAACCTCTAAAATCAATTCTGATCATGCTCCTAAGTCACAAATCATCCTCCGAAGCTAAATGAATCACCAAAAATCACATCCGATCCCTCTAACTCGTAAGTCAATATCTGATTGACTTTTTCAAACCAAACCTTCCTTAAAGAGACTAAGTGTCTCATTTCTTACCAAAACCTCTCCGAACCAACTCGATCACATGAGATACGGATAATGAAGCATAAAAAAGCTAAAAATGGGGAAAATAAAGCGGTAACTCACGTTACGACGGGTCGGGTCGTCACATGTACTTCATTTATTGGGTAAACATGATTCTTTTTTTATTTAACATGAAGTCCTGAGATCCCTTAAAATAGTACTAGAATAACTCTTAGAAACCTCAATTGCTCCTTTTCTGCGTCACAAAAGGTTCATGTGTCATCAACATATCAGAAGTGTATGATCTCCAGACTATTGTTTCCACTTCTTGCTACCTCAAACCCTTTGATCCACCGAATGATTTTTGTTGTTTTAACCATGTTATTTAGACCTTCCATGACTATTATGAAGAGAAAGTGAGATAAAGGATCACCCTGCCTTAAACCTCTATGGGTAGGGAAAAAACCCTCAAGAGATTCAGTTATGATGATTGAAAATCTGACAATGGAGATACAATATTTCATCCAGTTGATACATTTCACCCCAAAACTCATTTGACGTAGCATATTTAGCAAGAAATTCCAATTTACATGATCATATGCTTTTTCGATGTCTAGTTTACAAAGAATTCCTAGCTTCTTCTGTTTGGTTCTTGAATACACAGCTTTATTGTCAATCAGAACAACATCCATTATTTTCCTTCCTTTGATGAAAGCCACATGTTGTGAATCCACCAATTTCTCCATCACTCATTTAAGCCTCCCTGTCAAAACTTTTGAAAATAGCTTATATACACTACCTATTAAGTTTATAGGCCCTAAACCTTCTTGGGGATCAGAGCTATATATGATGCATTAAAACTTTTTTCAAAGATTTTGTGGGAGTGAAAATTGTGGAAAACCTCCATAATGTCCTGTTTTAATATATCCCAACACTTGATAATTGTGTAACCATCAGGTCTAGGAGCCTTGTCCACTGCACACATCATCAAACACCCCAACACCTCTTGTTCATCAAATCTTCTTTGTAAGAACTCCTTTCTTCTCCAGATATTTTAGGACATATATCATAGTTACACATGTCTCCACTCTTCATTCTCGGTATATAACTCTTTGTAAAATTCGATGATCTCAGTCTTGATTCTTTGTGGCTCTACAATTGTTTCTTCCTGGATCACTAACTGATCAATGTTATTATTTCTCTTATGTGCATTAGCTATTTTATGGAAGAAACTTGTATTCATGCCCCCATACTTAAGCTAAAGAGCTATGAATCTCTGCCTCCATGAAATTTCTTCATTTTTTAGGTGTTCCTCATAGTCCATGAGAAGAGAGGCCTTCTTCACTGATTCCTTTTCTGTTAGAGCTCTATTTTCTAGAGTAGAGTCCAACATTGCCAATTGATTTAGCAGGTTGGTCTTTTACAATCCCAAATTACCCTGGCTACTTCTTCTCTATTCCTTTAGCTTGCCTTTGAGTGCTTTCATTTTACAAGCTAATATGAAATCTGGCTTTACATGTCCACCATTCTTTGATTCTATCTATGAAGCCTTTTGTGTTCAGCCACCAGTTATCAAACTTAAAGTATGACTTGGTGTGCTCCCAAGAACCATATTGTAAAGACATTGAAGGATGGTATGAGATTAGTCGTTGGAGGATGGATTGTTTGATGTTCCTAAAAGTGTCATCCCATTCTTCAGAGATCAGGATTCTACCAATTCTGGAGGAGATTATTTGGTTGTCCCCTTTGAACCAGGTGTAGACACCTCCTTCTAGTGGAAAATCAATCAGATTCATATCATCTATAAAATCTGAAAATTCCACCATAGCTCTGGATCTCCTATAGCAGTTCCCTTTCTCATAAGGAAATTTAGTAACGTTAAAATCACCACAAACATCCCATGGGCCCTCCATCAAATCCCTCATAGCTCCTATCTCCCACCAATCTTTCCTCCTCCCAATATTACAGTTTGGGGCATACACCCATGTTATGTGACATTCAAAGTTCTACAAGAGTGCCTCTAATTTGCAAGTGAGTGTATAGGCTCCAATTTGAACGATTTTTGCTTTCCAGGTTCTACAATCCCATAACATCATAATGCCTCCTCTAGTGCTACTAGACTCCAGACAAGCAAATCTCACCCATTGCCCTCCCGAAATCTGCTTAACAAGCTCTTGTATTTCCCCCTCAAGTTTAGTCTCTTGAAAACAGATAATATATGCGTTCAAGAGTTGAACTAAACTCTTTACTATCCTTCTTTTAGTCAAATCATTAAGTTCCCTTACATTCCATGAAACTAGTTTGAACTTCATTGATGAACTAGTGTCAGGCTTTTTCCCCTAAATCTTTTCCCGATGCTTTGGAATTTAACATCAATGGAAACCAAACCTTTCAGCTCGTGTGCCCCTTTGAATCCTTTTGAATATGGTTTTCTTGATGTCCAGTTCTGGCTCCATCTTTCTAGCTTGTCTACAACTATCTATCTGCATAAGTGATTCCAAAGCTTTCCTTTTATGTCCCTGAAAATCTACCCCAAACATTTTGCTCAGTTTGAGCAAATTTTGATGAACCCATAAGGTCACATCCATCTCTTTCTCCAGAAAAGACTCCTGATGCCGAACCAGAAGAGATTCAACATACTCCACTTACCAATTTTCCACACTAGAATTGAGATGTAATTGATTCTCACATTCAATTTCAGAAATAAGATGAGGTTCCCCAGTAACAATTAGTGGCAGAGCATTGTCTACCTTCATCTCTTATAACGCTTTCCCTTTTTCTTCTCTTGGCTCCTCTACCATCAACGTCTCTGCATATGGTTAACTCCCCAAGTTTGCAACTACGTCAACGGACCTCTGTTGACTTTTCTTGTTGGCTTCTTGTTGTGAATGCAAAAGAGGAGCTTTCGTCTCTTCTAGAAAAAAGTCGAACCTTATGACTATGAGCTCCAGATATAATTCATTAAAGATGACTTGGGCTGCAGAGTCCAGCCCAAATGTCTCTCCAAAATCATCTATAGACCCCCCAAATCAATATCCGGATACACTCCTAAGTCCAAAATCACCATCCGAAGCTATCAGAACCATCAAAACTCAATTCCACAGTCATTTGCACATAAGTCAACATCCGGTCAACTCTTTCAGCTTAGGCTTCCAACCTTGGGACTAAGCATTGCAATCCATTTCGAAATATCTCCAGAACCAAACCAACCACTCCGACAAGTCACATAACAACAAATGTCCATAGAATAAGCAATAGATGAGGGAATGGGTCTACAATACTCAAAACGACTGGTCGGGTCCTTACAATATGGTAGTACAAAATTAATTGAGAGCTCAGAAAGAGTCAATTATACTATTTTTGAGAAATAAAATTAAGTATCAATAAGGTATTGTGTCGTAATAAGTCTCTAAGAAACTTATTTAGTTTCTAAAGTGTTCGCGAAAGCAGTTAGCTATATTAAGAATATAAATAAATAAAAAAATTAATATCCTCTATTATTACAACTTGTAGTGGAGTAATATGTATGTGAAAAGCTACCCGTTTTATTCTCCAGTTTGTACTGCACAAATAAAAATATGCAATAATAAAGTAGAAGTTTATTGATATAAAAACATATATCATAATTAACTTGGAGTGTATTGATAATTGCACACGTCATGGCGTAAACCTAAAGTTTATCAATATTGATAATTTATTCAGTTGGCATAAGTGGTTTATCTATATTAATTTAAGTATGATATGCAAAAGTAAAAGAGAATTCACATGGGTAAAGTTCTTTACGGATTCTCTTATGTATCTTGTTCTCATTGA
This sequence comes from Nicotiana glauca, assembly GCA_026770625.1. Taxonomy (NCBI): domain Eukaryota; kingdom Viridiplantae; phylum Streptophyta; class Magnoliopsida; order Solanales; family Solanaceae; genus Nicotiana; species Nicotiana glauca. Next base: position 16,237 of record MU692145.1, read on the forward strand.
TTAATAGATCAACTAAAATTGAGATTGATCCCATGAATGCTGGAAATATCATCGGTGAATATGTGCCCATTCATCTACTTGTATACCACACAAAATGCATCAATGGGATGGTTACACGTGCGATTATTATTAACCCGAAACCAAGTGTTTGCGAGGTAACTTTCTTAATAATTTAATTTCGAGCATAATTTCCATATTTTCTATTCAAGACAGTTCATCTTGATAAGTTGGTTTACATCACAACTAGTTTAGCAAAATGATTTATAAAGTGACCCACATAATAGTTAACTATTGCTTATAAGAGCAAAGTTATCTTTATCAATTTGATATATGTTATATACGAAATTATATTATATTCTTCCCTTACAAGTGGTTCAAGATCAGGAACCAAGTAATTTCATCTTATTGTTACACACAAAGGTGGATTTCCAAAGTTGAGGAAGCAAGTTAGTTTTTCTAATAAGAGGGAGAGACATGATAAACGGTTGAGAAAAAGTTATGTGGAATGAATTATCATTTCTACATCTAGATCCTCGAATAAGATAATATGAACTTGAAGTTTATAAAAAGATAATTCATCTGCAATATATTGCAAATCATGCTAGACGCATTTGATGACCAAAAGAAAGTAACTATATTCTCACTGTAAATACTCCTATTAGAATAAGTCCTAGAAGGACAAAGTCTATGGTACACTTAAAATGTATAGATAAATCGGTTTCAAATAAAGTTTTGATAAATAAGATGAGCAAATGATCAAAATGATCATAATAAGGAGGCAAGTGATCTAGAAGATCACGTGATATAACACTTCATAAAATCTCAGGAGAGGTTCAAGTACCTGAAAATATGAATGAAGAGGTCTTTATGATATGTATTTATGACAAAATGTTGGAACCGATATAAGACGTTCGTCGATGACAGCTATGATAACTCTAATTATAGATGAGGATCTTAAGCCTGTCGAATACAGACACAAAAATAGTGGCCAAACGGAAGAGACAAAATTCGAATAAAATTGGTTTCATATGAAGACATGTAGTTAGAACACTCGAAAATATAAAGTCAATGTTATGTGCAATTACTTTCATATATCTTATATGTCTGGCATGACAGAAAAACTTGATATGCATCTAAAGTCCATTCATATAACTTATATGACAATTCCTGAATGATTTAAATTGCTTAAAACATATAGAATTCTCTCTCCCTACTTTCTATACAATACACTTCTTCTTTTATTGTTTTATAACAAGACCTCTATAAATGGTTGTATATATTATAGGTGAAATATAGAAGAATAAAGAGTTAAATACCAATGTAGGTCTTTAATAATGGAAATGAAAATTAAATTTCTTTAGGATTGGTGAAAGCGCTTTTTAAATCTTTTCAGTTAAGTACATTCATTCAATGAAAGTACTGAGTTAAAAAATCAAACTTAGAATATACATCATTGTTTCTTCTTTGGTATTCTTGTATATGTGTGGTTGGAGCTTTGAGTAAATCATAATTGGGAATGAAAGCATATCATGTTTTTATTTCTGTTTCTTTTTAAATATTGTCTTCTCAATTTCTTACAATTTTAATATTTTATTATATAATTATAGATATAATATTTTTTCAACTTTTAAAGTAAAGTTAACTAATTGAGACAGGTCACATGCATAACGCGTATACACTAAGACTAGTACTATATTGAAAGCACAAAAACCCTAAGCAAAATGTAATTCCCCTTTTTTTCCTTTCAGTAATCAATTTTATATTAGATAAAATTATAATTTAAATTACTTTCCTAATGCTTAGGATTTTGTAAAATCAAAAGAAGATTTACTTATCAAATTATTCCTTATTTGAACTAGGTAAGAAATCCTTATTTTTTTCTAAATTTTCTGACCTTTCCATTAATAAAAGAAGAATGTTACTATATCAATTTATAGTGACATTATGCTATGTTGGAATTTAAAGGAATTGGGCTTTAAAGTCTAAAGAGTGTGAATTGGAAATTATAAAAATAAAATGGAGGGAAATAAAAATTTGAATGAAGTGAACTTTTAACTTTCACTTTGTCCCTCATTGGTGAGCGACAACTACATTTGTGTGCTTATATATATGTGACGACCCAAAGGGTCATCACCGTATTTCTCCCTTTCTCCGCGCTTTCGAGGCCTTGGAAACCTCGCTTGTAGTTACCTCAATTTGCGTGCGCAGTCCGAGCGCGAAGCCGAAAAATTTTTATGTTAAAATATGTGAATTATGTGAAAAGTTTGAAGAATTTTGATATTTATATTGATATAGTTGACTTTGGTCAATATTTTTGGTAAACGGATCCGGATCCATAATTTGACGGTACCGGAGGGTCCGTATAAAAATATGGGACTCGGGCATGTGCCCGGAGTCAAAATCCGAGGTCCAGAACCCCGGTAAAAGAATTTTTCTGTTAAATTGTTTTATGAAATTATTAAGGAAATATAGAAATGAAAATGAGTTAGAAAATATAGGTATCGGGCTCGTATTTTGGTTTCGATGCCTGGTACAGGTCTTAAATATGCGTTAAGCACTTTCTGTGAAATTTGGTCGAAATCAGACGTCGTTTGACGTGTTTCGGACTATGAGTTCCAATTTTGAAAGATTATGAAGTTTAGAATGAAAATCATAAGTTTTGAGGCTCGATTCTATGTATATGATGTTATTTTGGCGATTTGATCGCACGAGTAAGTCCGTGAGATATTTTTGAGGTTGTGTACATATTTGATTTGGAGCCCCCAGGGCTCGGGTGAGTTTTTAGTAGGTCCCAAGAGGTCTTAGACTTAAAAGTATCAGATGTTGCAGGTCCAGGTGTTGCCGGCCCCCAGCGCGGCCGCGGTCATTTCCGCGCGGTCCGCGCTGGAAGCTGCACAACCACGATACATTTCTACATGGTCCGCGTGGCCATGTTCAGAGGGGTCCTCAGCCTTGGTTTGACCAGCGCGGCCGCGCACCAAGTTCGTGCGGTCCGCGCTGGGAGATTCAGAGAAGGCCCCAGGTACGAGTCCACCAGCGCGGCCGCGCACCAGAATCGTGCGGTCCGCGCTGGGTAGGTTAAGAGAGTCGTTCCTCCCCACCCTTCCTTGGCGCGGCCGCGGGAGATTTTTGTGCGGTCCGCGCCGGGCCTTCAGTAAAGTATATAAATCCGAGATTTTCAGTCATTTTTCACTTTTCAAAACCCAAAACGTAAGAGGCGATTTTCCAAATGATTCTTCTTCTTCAAAACAATTGGTAAGTGATTTTTAACTTGTTTTCTTTACCCCTTATCATCTTTAAACGTAATTTCAACTTTAAAATAAAGATTTTAATGGGGGAATTTGGGAACTTAGGGTAGGACCTAGGGTTTCTAAAATTGGGGGTTTTGGACCTCAATTTGGGGTTCGATTCCAAAATAAATTATATAGTTGATTTCCTGAGGGAATGGGTAACCGGGTTTTGGTTCGAACCTCGGGTTTTGACCACGTGGGCCCGGGGGCATTTTGGGAATTTTTGAGTAAAACTTTGGGAAATTCATTTTTTGCATTCAAGTTGATTCAATTAGCATTTGTTGATACATTCAAGTAATTTATTGTTAGATTCGAGCGGTTTTGTGGTGGATTCGAGGGGTAAAGCTATACTAGAGGCTTGAGTGGATTTTTGGAGCATTTGAGGTAAGTGTTTGTTCTAACTTTGGCTTGAAGGATTAGGATTAAGGTATTATTTGCTATGTGCTAAATGTGGAGTAAGGTGTATAAGCATGGTGACGGTTATCTATGCACTGGAGTCTAGCATGACCGTGAGTCTTATATGTGTTGGATTCAGATTTAATGGTACATTTTTCTTGCTTGGGTTGATAAGCATAATATACTGTGATTGGTTTGGTTTTTGGAGCATTGGCTCGGACTAGACATTGTTACCCGAGAAATAGATGATTAAAAGTGGAACGTATAGCGATTAGTCCCTTGCCGGGACGTAAGTATTTATTTTACTCTCCCTTGCCGAGATGATTGAATTGTTAATTGTATTCCCTTGCCGGGGTGATTGAATTGTTAATTGTATTCCCTTGCCGGGATTTTCTTGTGATTGTTGTTACTCCCCTCGCACTTGAGTTGCGGTCGTTGTTTGGGTGAGTTCTTGGTATTGATTGTTGAGGATCGGGTTGCACGCCGCAACGATATTGATGAATATGAGGATCGGACTGCATGCCGCAATAATATTGATTGTTGAGGATCGGGTTGCGCGCCGCAACAGAGATTTATGTTGAGGATCGGGTTGCGCGCTGCAACGGAGTATGGACTGAGTGTATTGCTTTCGTGTGTAGAAGTTTCCTATGTTTTTCCTTATCAGTTGTTATTGTTCATCTTCATTTCCTTATCGTTGATTTCTATATTTAGACTGTAGTACCCCACAGCATGCTTTCCCCTCTCTTTTTTTAACTGTTAAAAATTAGGGTATTTCCTGTTATTGCACATATATCTGTACATGTTATTTCTGGTAGGTCCTCTCTAGCCTCGTCACTACCTCGTCGGGGTTAGGCCAGACACTTACCAGCACATGGGGTCGGTTGTGCTGATTCTACACTCTGCGCTCTTTTGCGCAGATATAGGATTCGGACCACAGTAGTAGCAGTGGTGCAGGTGTTAGCATTCAGATTCGCGAGGCACCGAGGTAGCTTGCAGGCGTCCGCAGGCCCGGCGCCTTCTCTATCCTTAATTTATTCTGTTGTCCCATGTGTTCGGGACAAACAGTTATATGTATTTCTTTCAGACCCTTGTTTCAGTATTCTATAGTAGTTTGTGAGTAGTGACACCAGATACTGGGTAGAGGTGTAATTTGGAGTTTCGTATTTCAGTTTTCAGTTATTTAAATATTTTTAAAGTCTTCCGCTTTATTTTAAATGTTTCCTCTACTATATTGTTTAACGAAATCGGTGATGTGTTTCTAAATGTTCGGCTTGCCTAGCTCCGACAGTAGGCGCCATCACGACTCCCGATGGTGGGAAATTCGGGTCGTGACAAGTTGGTATCAGAGCTCTAGGTTGCATAGGTCTCGCTGCTCACGGACAAACTAGGTAGAGTCTGAGGGATCGGTACAGAGACGTCTGTATTTATCCCCCAGAGGCTACAGAATTAGGAAAAATTTCACTTTGTTCTTTCTTGTTGTGCGATTTTGTTTCTCAAGTACTGATTGTCCTTTTACTCTGTTCTTTCGCAGATGGTGAGAACACGTGCTTCTTCTTCTACCGCACAGCAGCTCGAGCCCCCAGCAGTAGCTCCTGCGAGGGGCAGAGGCCGAGGCCGTGCCAGAGGCCGAGGTAGGGGCAAAGCTCAGCCCCAGGCAGCAGTTCCAGAGGTGGAGCCTCATATTGGCTATGATGAGGAGGTTCCAGCCCCAACAACTCCAGTGGGCCCAGCTCAGGTCCCAGGAGTGGTCATGTTTACCCCGAATCTTCAGGATGCTCTAGTCCGATTGGCAGGCTTTAAGGACAGTATCACTAGAGCGGGTTTGCTGCCAGTAGCACCAGCCACTTCTCAGGTTGGCGGAGGGGTTCAGACTCCTGCTATGCGTACTCCAGAGCAGGTAGCTCCCCGGACTCAGGTTCTAGAGGTTCAACCCGCCGTGGTAGTTCAGACAGGTATTATAGCTCAGGTCGGCGATGGAGCGGCCATGTCTTCGGATGCTTTGTGGAGACTTGATCGGTTCTCCAAGCTTTTCACCACCACTTTCAGCGGTGCTTCATCAGAGGATCCCCAAGATTTTCTATTCAGTTGTCATGAGATTCGCAGGACCATGGGTATAGTGGAGACCAACGGGGTCGATTTTTGCACCTTCAGGCTTGCAGGGTCCGCCAAGACTTGGTGGAGGGATTTTTGCCTGTCTAGACCAGCAGGGTCTCCAGCTTTGACATGGGATCCGTTCGAAGAGTTGTTCTTGGAGAAGTTTCTCCCCGTCACTCAGCGGGAGGCACTTCGTAGGCAGTTTGAGCACCTCCAGCAGGGCTCCATGACAGTTACTCAGTATGAGACTAGATTTGTTGACTTGGCACGCCATGCAGTTGTGATACTCCCTACAGAGCGAGAGAGGGTCCGGAGATTTATTGATGGATTGATTCAGCCGATCCGTCTTCAGATGGCCATGGGAGTTAGTAGCGATATTTCCTTTCAGGAGGCGGCCAATGCGACCCGCAGAGTTGAGATGGCCCTCACATGGGGAGGTGGTCAGATGTCGAACAAGAGACCTTGTCATTTTGGTAGATTCAGTGGTACCTCATCTGGAGGTAGGGATTCCTATGGTAGAGTTCAGGCACCGAGGCCCTTTCAGTCGGCTCTTCAGGCTTTTCATGGTACTCTAGGAAGCAGTGGTTCTCAGCAGTATCATTCAGATCAGCAGCCAATCAGTGCACCCTCACTTNGTATTGCCCGAGGATGAGAGGTGCTCAGTCGCAGCAGCAGGGCTATCGTCCCATGATTCAGGCAGCAGGTGATCCACCGGCCGTCCAGCCAGCTAGAGGCGGGGGAGGGGATCATAGAGGTGGAGGTAGGGACCGTAGAGGTTGAGCTCGCACTGGCAGAGGTAGAGGTCAACCAGTAGTTGATCGTCCTAAAAATGTGGTTCAGGGAGGTGGGACCCAGCCCCGGTGTTATGCTTTGCCAGCCAGGCCAGAGGCAAAGTCTTCTGATGCTGTTATTACAGGTACTATTCTGGTCTGTGATAGGGATGCTTCAGTGCTATTTGACCCTGGGTCTACGTATTCATATGTGCCGTCCTATTTTGC
>MU692150.1:0-59222 GCA_026770625.1 Nicotiana glauca
TGAGCGACCGTGCTAGAACCACGGAATCTGGGAATGCCTAACACCTTCTCCCAGGTTAACATAATTCCTTATCCGGATTTCTGATTCGCAGACTGATAATAGAGTCATATTTTCCTCGGTTCGGGATTCAACCGATGACTTGGGACACCATTAATCTCCCAAGTGGCGACTCTGAAATAAGTAAATAAATCCTATTCCGACTGTCCTTAAATTGGAAAAACTCCTTCCTTTATTATATCCCTTCCCGGGGTGTAGTAAGTAAGCTTGGAAAAAAGGAGGTGTGAAACCTGCCTATTGGAATTCTAATCTTTTTCTGAAAATTCATGTATAGATATCATATCTATAGGGAATGCACATTCATTACGAAAACTGTAGGATTAATTAAAAATAGTCATAACTTCATAAATTCCTTAAGAGGTTTTGAAAAATCAAATGTAGATATTATGCCTATAGGGCTACACATCAAATTCATCTGATAATAATGTGTTAACTAGTCCTTAACGCCTTAATTTAGTAACGTTTTCAAAAGCCTTAATCTTTTTGATAAAACTCTCTCGAATCAGTGTACATTTGTCCTAAAAGTTGAGTTCTTCAAATCTGCATCTTTTCTGAAACGGTTTCTTTTCTAATATTCTGCCTAAGAGTTTTCCAACGAAATTTTAGTCTTCCTGAACTCGTCTTTTAAAACAGTTCTACAGCTTACTCTTTTCCTTAGATAGTTTTGTCTTTTCTTCGAAATTCTTTACAATTATTTCTGTGTTTTATAACCGGACAGTCCGCTGATTTTCTTTGAAACTTATTTCTAAACTAAGTCTGCAGTTTGTTCTTTCTTTCAAAAACTCTTCTGCATTAGCCTATCTTCTAAAATCAGTATTATTTTAAATAATTCGCGTTGAATGTCGAGTGGAATTTTATCCTTTAAGCTTCATAAAGGCCTCCATCCCTTTCTTTCCCTTTTAGGATTAGAAGTCCTAATACCCACGGGACTAATAGGATTGGGACGGGTAGTAGCATGCGGTAAGTAAACGATACCGTTCCGCGCTTTAATACCTCAACGGGGTGGGAAGGGTGGACATGGAGATGATGATTACACGATAACACTATGCATACAATCAGGTACCGGTGTTGTGCGAATGATCCATGTAATGTATAAACCTAGGACCCCCTCCCTCTTTATTAGTTTGTTATTTTCAAGTTTTTCAAAATTTGCCGAAAACCTTTTTCAAACTTTTGTTTCTGTTTATTTTGCTAAGTTATTTTCATCATTATTTGATCTCTCCCCTCATTGCGTATCTCTTCTTAAATTGGAAAACTGTTATCTTCTAAATTTCAGCATCTTTAAATCTTTTTTTTTATTTGTAACGGTTTTCCAGAATTTCAAGGCTTGCTTGTTTACTTATTTGCTTGCATTTAAAGTCAGCATGGCCAGGAACCATACTAGTGGATCTTGAGGGGTGCTTAACACCTTCCCCTCGGGGTAATTTCAAGCCCTTACCCAACTCTGGTTTTCATCTTTAATTCTTCTTAAAGTGTCCAAATTCACTATAATCATTAGGTGGCGACTCTCCAAAATCCAAAACCCAACTCCCAAACGGGAATATAGTTGTCTTCCCAAATGTCATATACCCGATTCCGCGAGGAAAAGGGGGGCGTCGACAGCATGGCGACTCTGCTGGGGACTTCTTTAGGCTTTTACCATTGCATGCTATACGTGACTTTATTTCTTTCTTTTATTGCTTTTGTTTGATGTCTTTATTTGAAACTAACTTGTTTCCTTTGTTTCTTTTTCTTTAATTACTTTCATTTATCGCCTTTCCATCAATATTGTTGCAATTTCTGAGCAATCATTACTGACTTTATTGTATGAACATGAAAATACATGTCAACATGTTTCATTCTTGTAAATTGCATTTTTCCGCATCATATTCCACCCGTGCCAAAAAAAATACTATAACAACGCTTATAATGAGTAGTTTCGCACTTCTAATACTATCACACCCTAAATTTGGCAAAGGCATATTTGCGGTAAAACCAGTCGATCAACGGTGTAGTCGACGGTTCCGTGCCTTTCCCTCTTGATTGGTCCGCTCAAGGGTACCAGTGTAGCACTTGAAAATAGAAACCTTATTCCATTTAAATCATACATACATCATGGTCAAACCTAGCCGAGTCAGTTATGTTGTCCACATAATGACTCATTAAGATAGCCTTGTCCAAAGTCCACCGGGTTTCCTTGAAACCCAAACGGACGCCTCCATGTTCAGTGCATTTATTTGGAGAACTTAAGTGCTTTGGTATGCTAATTATTGATTTAAATAGTCAAGTATGGTGGGGGTAAGGGCCTAACACTCTGTTTTGTAAAAAATGAGGCATGAAATCCCCAGATTTGGCATGGTAACCAATATTCATCCAAGGTTGTTGAATTGGTGGAATGACCTCCATTCAAGTGATCAAACACTCGTCTGCAAGTATCTAGGGAATTAGCCAGCCAAGGCGTATGAATTATATGCCTAGAATGTTCGCACAACCGGAGGACGCCAGAGGATGGGTGGAATTATTTGAAAATCTGAGAGAAGAACAGGTACAGTGGATGTTAGAGTGGTTCCCCACGGATGAATTCATTGTTCGATCCCGAGATGCACCATTTCTCACACTGATTGGCTTGAAGGGAACTTATCCTTACGTTCCTCTCTGAGTCATGAGACAAGGTGGGAGAAAATAAATCATACCGAAGGTCGATAAGACAAGTCACATAAGGGCTGATTTCTAGGATGACGATAGCCATCACCGGTGCCAAGCTCAGCATTTGTGGCATTGCAAAATCGTCTTGGAGAAAGAATCCATTGAGCCAGATAGGTACCACACCAGTTATGTGTCTCATTATTTGGGTTGGTTAGAAGAGAATGGCATGGGTCAGCCAAGATCCGTTCGGGGTCACAGAATTATTGACGAGCATGCTAAAACACAGGCTAAGTATAACCCACTGCGTAAGAGAATACGATAGTGTGAAAGTGAGCATCATGAAATACAAGAAGCCAATCATAAATTGATCGAGGAGTGGAAAGAAATGGCTGTCAGCACCAACAACCGGTTAGGGTATTTGGAGCGGGGTCTAGTGGAGCTAGAAGGAAACTTCATCAAGAGGATCGAAGACTACCAAATCTGGGGAAGGCCCTTCTGGTACCAAATAGTTAGGAACCCTTTATTTTGCTTTAATGATGTAATAAGGCCAATGGTCACTAGTGACATTTACTTTCTGTTATTTAGAGTCGTTTGGATTCGTCTTATTTTTATCAATAAAATGAGGCATTTAGCATTATAAGATCTCTAAATTATTTGGCGCTAGGCCAACATCGGGCACAACGAGGCACCAAAATTAGGATACGATTTATATTCTCGCACAATGTGTTTAAATACTGCAACATTTTCCTCAAAACCCACACTAACTTGTAACCTTTTTTGTTTTTCTTTTTTTTTATTCCCCTCCCCAAAGGTTAGTTCATGCATTCTGGAACCATTGGTATATTCCACAAGATCCAGGGACCCTCCACCTCCTTCTCCTCCAAGTCCTGTCCGGAACAAGAACAAAGGAAAAATGGAAAACACAAGTGCTAGAAAGGAGATTGAAAGGGAGGAAACTTCTCAGGGTACCCCAATTGCTAAGGGAACTACTGCTCATCTTGAACAAAAATTACTGAAATTCCAGGAAGAGTTGGACCAAGTTCGGAACTTGGCAAGCCTATCATTCTCTCTTGCTGCTCCTGATGTCAACACCAAGAACCCCGCACCTCCACAAAACACCCCGCAACCATAAATACAACCTACTCACGTCCAAACCTGTAACATATGCAAAAAATGCTCCATTACTCATCCCCGAGCCACTGAACACCACAAATGACCATATCTACAACATTCCTATTTACGTGGATACTGTACCCCCTATTCCCAACCTATCTCAAATGCACCTAAGTCTGATGACAAGCACTCCCTCATCAGGAACTTAGCGGTAGAACTCAAGAAATTAACAAGCCGGGTCCAGGGTAACGAAGGTAGCAAAGGCATTAAGGGGCTAAACTATGGAGACTTATGAATTCAGCCAGATGTTGAACTTCCGAAAGGGTACAAACCTCCCAATTTCGAAATGTTCGATGTACCCGGAGATCTTAGAGTCCACCTGAGGACCTATTGCAACATGTTAGTTGGGGTTGGAAGAGATGAGAAAATCCACATGAAGCTCTTCATGAGGAGCTTGAAGGGCGATGCACTATCCTGGTATATCAGTCAGGACCCCAGGAAATGGACGAGTTGGGTAGGCATGGCATCGAAATTCAAGTATAGATTCCGTTCCAATACGGAGAATGCACCGGATGTGTTCTACATAAAGAAATTGAAGAAGAATCCCACCGAAACATTCCGCGTGTATGCTACTCGTTGGAGGTCAGAAGTTGCAAAGGTTAGGCCAGCCTTGGAAGAAGAGCAAATGAATAGGTTCTTCGTCTGGGCTCAGGATCCCAAATATTATGAAAGGTTGATGATGATCGAGGTTCAAAAGTTCTTTGATATCATCAAACTCGGAAAAAAAATCGAAGAGGGCATCAAGAATGGTATGGTAACAAATCTTGAAAAATTACAAGTTACTAATAAAGTTTTACAAACTGGTGGCGCTTCCAAGAACAAAGATGTAAGTGCCGTAATGATTGCACAGGGAGACAAATCACCACCAAAATACAGCCCTTACCCATCACCTCCACTTACATATCAGCATATCCCAAATTACCAAGCATCCATACCCTCTTATCCACCTCCCATTTACCAGTCCTCTCCACCTCTCACATATCAACCCACCTCACCCAGATACTTTCAACCAACACCTGTTTACCAAGCTTATAATGCTCAAACCTCTCACTACCAATCACCACTCACCCGTCAAAATTTTGCAAGACCCAGACTAAATTTTGATTGCAAACCTTCCAGACAATACACAGCCATTGCAGAATCAATTGACCAGCTATATGAGAGACTCAAAGCTGCTGGTTACGTCACTTATATTCCAGCCAAAGCTCCTGAAAATCCCTCCCAGTGGTTCAAACCCAACAAGACCCGTGTGTATCACTCCAACATGATAGGACACACCCTTGATGAGTGCCGCTCGATGAAAGATAAGATTCAGACCATGATAAATAAAAAGGTCATTATAGCAAAGGAGCCTAATCTTAATGTTCATAACAACCCCCTGCCTGACCACAAAAGTGGTGACATTCATATGATCGAGATAGAGGATGATTGGGACCCCAAAGGGTTAATAGGTTTGATTGCTGAAGGGGATGAACAAAAGAAGCCGGCAATTATCCTTAACACAATTGTTGTGCAGAATCAGCCCTCCATGGACGATGAGGTAAATATGTCTATACCTCTTAAATTTGAAGCATCTCCTTCTACAAAGGCATCAGGGTCGATTGATAATTTGGAGTTCCAGAGGCACCTACACCCTTTGAAGTTGTTGTGTTACCACCAAGGATGCCTATTCCAGTGGAAATAGCTGACATGACACCATTCCACTCAAATGCCGTACCGTGGGATTACACTGCCGAAGCTAGGAGGAAAGGAAAGACAAAGATAGGAGAAACGATTGCCGCAAGGAATGACTAGAATAGGGAAGGTCTACACCCCAGAGCACCTAGCCGAATCCGGTAAGCAAGCCCCGAGACGTCCCATTGAGACAGGACCCGACGATCTTTGGAGGAAAATACAGTCTAAAGAGTACTCGGTCGCTGAACAGTTGAACAAAAAATTGGCACAAATATCTATCCTGGCTTTTCTGCAAAGTTTAGACGCTCACAAAAATGCCTTAATGAAGATACTGAGCGAAGCCTATATGCCCAGCAATATAACAGGGGGCGAGATGGCGAACATGGTGGGGCTAGTGTTGGAGAGCCACAAAATAACTTTCCATGGAGGCGAATTGCCTCCAGAGGGCTTGGGCCACAACAAGGAACTGCATATCATCATGCAATGTGAAGATTATTTCATCACCAAGGTTCTGATCGATGGGGGATCAAGCCTCAATATTTGTCCGCTTGTAACTCTCAGAACTTTGGGGAAAGGCCTACACAAGATCAGAGACGGGGCTATCAATGTCAAAGCCTTCGATGGATCCCATAGATCTACTATTGGAGAAATCAACCTGTGCTTGCAAATGGGACCAACATGGTTCGATGTCGACTTCCCAGTGATAGACGTCCCGACATCCTACAACTTGCTGTTAGGATGCCCCTAGATCCACGCTGCTGGAGCCAAAGCATCGACCCTACATCAGACGGTAAAGTTTGAATGGAACCACCATATCAAAAGGGTCAACACTGTAGAAAAAGACCAGTGGTGGCACAACAAGAATGAAAGCATCCTGAATTGGTGTGGGTATGAGCCTAGAAAGGGACTCGGCAAGAATCTATAGGGGATCAATAAGCCCATCAAACTGAAGAAGCATGGCACTACCTTTGGCTTAGGGTATGATTATACTTGGGAAGAATTCCAGAACTGGTCGCCGCCATAGCGCGACCCCTACTATCTATTGGAGTTTCTGATACCTAGCCTGGAGTATACCTTCCGGCCAGCAGATACTATGTATGGATCCGAAGAATATGAAATGTTGGCAGCCATAAAGAATTTGTTCCTCGAGGATGATGATATGGACTGTTATGTTCTTTTTGTGGAGGAGGGGGAGGAAGGCCCTTCCATACAAGCTGTGAATAGAGGAGACCGCCTCAGCAATTGTTCAATTAGGACCGTCAGGGCCCGGAAGGCTTCGGGGTAGCACGGCTAAACAAAAGCACCATGGATTTTTTAAGCTTACTTTACTAGTTGATTTTCTTTCCGTATTGCCTTTTATTTCAAAAAGATCTCCGATGTTTCAAACAATTATGGATTTAATCAAAGAATTTCGGTTTATCATATATATCTTGCTTATTATTTTCTCTATCATTTACTCTATTTTATACAACATTACTATTACTTATCTTGACGATGAACCAATGACTGTGACTTGCAACGAAACAACGCAACAAAAGGACATAGATTCAGAAAAAGATGAAATACCTGAAGAGGTCGTCAGAGATTTTGAGAATTTTGAGAACAGACCTAAGTTCAACCTGGAAGAAACTGAGGTCATTAATTTGGGAGATGCAGAGAATGTCAAAGAAACTCGCATCAGTGTTCACTTGTCGCCATCAAAAAAGGAGGAATATACATAATTTTTGAAAGAGTATGAGGACATATTTGCCTAGTCGTATGATGATATGACTGGACTCAGCACGACCATTGTAGCTCATAAGTTGCCAAAAGATCCAGCTTTTCCTCCAGTAAAACAGAAGCTCAGGAAATTCAAACTCGACATGAGTTTGAAAATCAAAGAAGAGGTTACTAAGCAAGTCAAGGCTAAGGTTCTCAAAGTGGTCGAGTATCCAACATGGTTAGCCAACATCGTTCCAGTACCAAAGAAGGACGGGAAGGTTAGAATCTATGTCGACTACCGGGATCTCAATCGGGCCAGTCCCAAGGATGACGTCCCCTTACCAAACATACACATTCTTATCGACAACTGCGCCAAGCTTGAGTTGCAATCTTTTGTTGATTGTTTCACTGGGTATCATCATATATGGATGGATGAGGAGGATGCAGAGAAAACGGTTTTCATCATGCCATGTGGAATGTATTGCTACAAAATGAAGCCATTTGGATTGAAGAATGCTGGCGCCACCTACATGAGAGCCATGACTACTATCTTTCACGACATGATACATAAGGAGATCGAGGTATATGTGGAAGATGTCATCGTTAAATCCAAGAAAGCCACTGATCATATAAAAGATCAAAGAAAGTTCTTCAACAGACTGAGAAGGTATAACCTGAAACTGAATCTCGCCAAGTGTGCATTTGGGGTTCCTACCGAAAAACTACTAGGTTTCATCGTGAGTCCTCGAGGAATAGAATTGGACCCATCAAAGGTCAAAGCCATCCAAGAATTACCACCGCCAAAGAACAAGAAGGACGTGAAGAGTTTCCTGGGGAGACTTAACTATATCAGCCGGTTCATAGCCCAGTCCACAGTCATTTGTGAACCTATCTTTAAAATGCTAAAGAAGGACGCTGGTACTAGATGGACCGATGATTGTCAAAAAGCCTTTGACAGAATCAAAGAGTACTTGTCAACGCCACCAGTCTTGGTTCCTCCCGAGCCCGAAAGGCACTTATTGCTTAATCTTGCAGTTTGGATGGAGCATTCGGTTGTGTTCTAGGACAACATGATGAGACGAGAAGAAAGGAACATGCTATCTACTACCTCAGTAAGAATTTTACCCCGTACGAGGCCCAGTACTCCTTATTAGAGCGCACCTGTTGTTCTCTGACTTGGGTAGCTCAGAAACTAAGGCATTATTTCTGTGCCTACACCACTTATCTCATATCCAGGATGGACCCGCTGAAGTACATTTTTCAGAAGCTCCCACTTGCAAGCTCGCCAAGTGGAAAATATTGTTGAGTGAGTTCTACATTGTTTACATGACTCAGAAGGCAATCAAGGGTCAAGCCATCGCATATCACTTTGCCGAGAACCCTATCGGCAGAAAATACGAACCCCTGAAAATGTATTTTCGAAGCTTGCATCCTGGGACTCAAGATGGCCGTTGACATGAATATTCAAGAGTTACTAAGGATTGGGGACTCAGACCTGCTCATACATCAAGTTTGAGAATAATGGGAAACCAAAAACTCTAAGATAGTTCCCTACTTGCATCACATACAGGAGTTAAGGAAAAGATTCAGAAAGACCTAATTTCATCATGTCCCCAAGGTCCAGAACGAGTTCGCCGACGCATTAGCTACTTTGTCATCCATGATCCAGCATCCATACACGAATTTCATTGATCCCATCCCGGTAAAGATTTATGATCAGCCAGCTTATTGTGCTCACATTGAGGAAGAAGCGAACGGAAAACCATGGTTCCACGACATCAAGGAGTACTTGACAACAGGAGAATATCTAGAACTTGCCAACACCGCTCAGAAACGCACAGTTCAGAGATTATCCGACAACTTTTTTCACAATGGGGGAATCCTGTACAGGAGAACTGCCAATATGGGTTTACTAAGGTGTGTCGAAGCAAAAGAAGCATCCAGATTATTGGACGAAGTGCACGCAGGGACCTGCGGGCCGCACATGAATGGTTTTGTCTTAGAAAAGAAGATACTCCGAGCAGGGTATTTTTGGATGACTATGGAAACATATTGTATCCAATATGTTTGCAAATGCCTTCGCTATCTGATACATGCAGAAATGATAAAGGTGACTCCTAACGAGCTTACTGTAACAAGCTCATCATGACCATTTGCTGCCTGGGGGATGGATGTCATTGGACCTATCGAGCCTGCCGCATCAAACGGGCACAGATTTATCCTGGTGGCGATTGATTACTTTACTAAATGGGTTGAAGCTGCATCATACAAGGAAGTGACTATGAAATTTGTGGCATATTTCGTCCGTGATTGTATTATTTGCCAATTCGGGATTCCATAATCAATCGTCATCTACAATTGTTCCAATCTCAATAGCGACTTGATGAAAACAATGTGCGAGACATTCAGGATCAAACACAAGAACTCTACAGCCTACATGCCTCAGATGAATGGAGCTGTAGAGGCAGCCAACAAGAATATCAAGAAGATACTAAGGAAGATGGTCGAAAGTCACAAATAATGGCATGAGAAGTTAGCATTTGTTTTGATGGGATACCGCACCACGGTCCACACATCAACTAAGGCAACTCCCTACATGCTAGTTTATGGTACATATGCGGTCATTCCAGCAGAAGTAGAAATTCCCTCCTTGAGGATCATACAAGATGCAGAGTTGGAAGACGCAAAATGGGTAAAAGGTCGCTATGAGCAGTTAGGACTTATAGATGGGAAAAGGATGAATGCAGTTTGCCACAGTCAGTTGTATCAGAACAGAATGTCCAGAGCCTTCAATAAGAGAGTTAAGCCAAGGAAGTTTACACCGGAGCAGCTGGTGTTGAAGAAGATATTCCCACATCAAGATGAAGCAAAGGGGAAGTCCTTTCCCAACTAGCAAGGTCCGTACATGGTTTTCCGGTTTCTAACTGGAGGAGACCTTATTCTTGCAAAAATTGACGGAGAAGTCTGGCCAAAGCCAATCAAATCAGATGCAGTGAAACGATATTATGTGTTATCACCTATGATGGCTCTATGATGTAATTTGAACTACGCCAAAACTGATTCCTGTTTAAGAGGGGAGACGTAGGCAGCCCTATGGGTTCGGTCACAATTTAATAAAAATCTCTTTCCCCCTATTATTGGAACTGGGGCAGAATTTTGAGGAGGAACCTCAAAATTCCGAAGTTGGTCTTCATCCGCTCAGTCACCGCAGTAAACTGGGTCAGGATTTTGAGGAGGACCCTTAAAATTCCGATGTTGATTTTCATTTGTTCAGCGTAGCCGTCAAAAGTGCCAGCCACTGAACTGGGGCAGAATTTTGAGAAGGGCCCTAAAAATTTCGGAGCGAGAGAGGTTGCAGTTTTTTGAATCACGTTGCAGTCATTGGTTCATTTAAACAAAACTATTTTCCACTTATGATATATTTATTAAAACATGCATAACTATGAAAGCTGCTATTTAGAAACGCTACCCCAATGATGCACGACATTGGAAGACACAGAAGAGTGAACTAACCTTTCCCCTTTACAAAACTCACAATTTTCTTTGGATGTTGGCACCCAAGTCATAAAGTTACCAAACGTGTTATGCAACCGCATCGAACCGTTGCGCCTATGTGCATTCGCTATCCGCGTGCAATGGTCCAGCAGCCGCAATATCACGATCAGCTATCAGCTAAGAATATTTTGTTCTTACTATTTGCTTTATATTATTGCATACGACTACCTTTCTGCCTTCCGAGACTAAGCATTTTATCCATCTGCATTTTCTGCATTGCATAAGGCTACCTTTCTACCTTTCGAGACTAAGCGTTGTCTCCATCCTGCATTATCTGCATAAGGCTACCTTTTTGCCTTCTAAGACTAAGCGTTTTCTCCATCCGCATTTCCTGCATTTCATAAGGCTACCTTTCTACCTTCCGAGACTAAGCGTTGTCTCCATCTGCATTTCCTGCATCGCATAAGGCTACCTTTCTGCCTTCTAAGACTAAGTCTTGTATCCATCCTCATTTTTTTCATTGCATAAGGCTACCTTTCTACCCTTCTAAGACTAAGCGTTGTCTCCATCTACATTTCCTACATTGCATAAGGCTACCTTCTGCCTTCCGAGGTTAAGCTCTACTTCCACTTGCATGGCTGAAATATCGCCACCTTTACTTAAGTCTTGCATCAGCTGAAATATCGCCTGTCTTATTTAAATTTCCGTCGGCTGAAATATCGCCATTTACATTTCTTGCATCGCCTGAAACATTGCCAAACTTTATTTAAATTCTCTGTCAGCTGAAATATCGCCATTTACATTTCTTGCATCGGCTGAAACATCGCCTGTCTTATTTAAATTTCTATCGGCTGAATATTGCCATTTTACTTTTCATATCGGGTGAAACAGCGCCTGATTTATTTAAATTCTCTGTCGGCTGAAATATCGCCATTTACATTTCTTGCATTGGCTGAAACATCGCCAGTCTCATTTAAATTTCTGTCGGCTGGAATATCGCCATTTACACTTTTGCATCGGCTGAAATACCGCCAAATCTTGTATTTCATGGGCTAAAATATCGCCAAACTGTCCAAAGGCATCATCTTCAGAGCCCGAGAACACCATGCCATGTCCAGAGGACCCCACTTTATATCTTGCACATCATTATTCAAAGGCATCATGGTTCTGAGGCACCATTATCATAGCCCTAGGACATCATTTCATATCCTGCAAATCCTTTAATTTTGCACCTCATGGACCGGGACATCATGGTCCAATGACGTCATCCTAACCATTCGAGGACAGCATTCATGGTCCAACGGGAACTTGCGTCATGTTTTAGTCTATGCACAATATACGCCTATATTGCTCACTTGCAGGTACACCGGCTAGCACCGACCTTCCCAGTAGGAGTGATTCCACTCCGGCTCACGCCGCCTATCAACTTCAAAACACTTTTTCTTCCCCCCAAGCGTTGTGTCCATCCTTTCAAATCTCCATCGGCATGTTCTGTCAATGGTTTCTGAACTACATACGGCCTGATTCCTGTAAGACCAAGGATATGTAGGCAGCTCAGAAACCAGAGCTCGGTCAAAATCTTTTCAAAGCGCAGCTTCCCATCAAAATTGGCCATCATATCTTTATCCGACAACTCTTTCATCCTCCTCGGGTAAATAGGGGCAACTGTTGATACTCAAATTTTCCCTATGTATTTTTATACCCAAAATACTTTCCAAATAGCATATATAAGTACACCAAAGTGTCTTTGCATTTTAATGATTTTTAAACCAACTTATTGCCTATTTTTATACCATAAAATTCGATAATTATTCCCAAAACTATCATTTTTGTGGGCAATTTATTTTTAATCTCATATTTACATAAAAGTATAGCAAACATGATTTTTGCATATTTTTACAAATTCGTTTGGTATTTTTTAAAACTAAATTACATATAATTGCAATATGAGCCTCTTTAAGATTTTATAGTATTTTATAATTATAAAATTTGTTCCAGTATTTTTAAATTATTATTTATATGCCATTAAATGATTTAGTACCTTTAGTTTAATTTCAAAATCATTTCTATCATTTTATAAAAATAAAAGGAAAAACTGGCTATTTAAGTTTTGGCCTCATTTCATTTCAATTATAACCCCAATTCCATCTCAATTTTAGCCTAAAATGAACCCAATTTCAAACCCAATTGGACCGGCCCCAATTCCAAACCCAATTGGACCGGCCCCAATTCCAAACCCTACCTCCCGATCCAACTATTTAACCTGCCAGGATTTCTTTTAATCCCTGCCGTTGATCCTTTTGATCAATGGCAACGATCAACCCTTTCCTTTTTAATTTCGCCTAACCCAACCCTAATCCTCATTTCTCTTCAACAACCACCTCTAAAACCCCCTCTCTTCTCAAACTCTCTCGAAGGGTCTCAAAACCCTAGTCTCTCTCACCTTTTTCTGACCATAATCTTACCGGAATACATGGCTTCCCAAGCCATAGATGGCCTGTACTCACCTTCCTTCACCCTTAAACCATGGGTGTTCAAAATTTTGGGGTCTGACCTCGACGACGTTCAGATCCTTTACAGATCCGTGGTTCGATGGCCTCTCCGGCCTTGCTCTGGCATGTTCAAGCTTCAGGAGCCTATCTCTAGACATATCTGACTCGAGACCAGACTCTCTTCCAAGCCTTTTCATTTCTAGGGTTTCTCTGAAAATCTAAAGTTATTCGAGGTTTTTCTCTGGTTATTTACTTAGATCTATATTATATTTGTGCTATATTCGACGGTTTAAGTTTTTTCCCCAATTTTCCTTTCGAAATTAATTGATTTCCAATGTAGGGTATCTGAAAAGTCTTAAAATGATTTCTATTTCTTCTTCTTCTTCTTCTTCTTTTCTTTGCGTGAATCTGTCTGTGCCATGTTCTTATGTTCCCTCTTCCAACTCGCATGTTCTTTTTCTCTTGTGTTCTTATGTTTGCCGTGTTATGTATGTTCTTCTATTTTTCTGCTCTGTTCTTTCTTCTACTGGTTTATATTGCATGCTTTTACATGTCTCTCTTATATGTCACTTTACTGTATTTTTTATTGAGCTTTTAATCCTTTTTTGCCTTTACTGGACCTTTGTTTGAACTCTAAGCATGTTTCGTCTACTGTTTCCCTAAGCTAACATCGCCTCTTCTCTCTTGAACTTGTTTGAGAGACAAGCTTTGCTTAAACGTGTTCCCTGTATTTAAAATTATTTTCTACATTCCATTTGCCTTGAACCTGCTATGCAATTTGTTTGTTTCCTCATAAGTCTCTGGAAAGAGACTACTGAGCCTATTCTAGTTGTTATCTTCTCGTCTATGCATCCGGTTTGAGTTAGCAACCCTAGTTTGGGGGTTGTGTTCTTTTTTGGTAGGCTTGACTTTGTGTTTGGACTAGGGTTCTATTCAGAACCCTTGACTCTCTCAGACTCATTCTGAGTCTATGAACTAAACCTTCTTTGTTATGACTCTGAATTTTTCTATGCTAGTCTCTCTCTTGTTTCACATGTCTGTATGCTTTATATATGATAAACTCTTCTTTCAAAAGGCCTTTTACCAACTTGTGATTGATTCCGAATCCCTTTTTATAAGGTTTGATTGAATGTTATTGATTTTCTTTAAATTAAACCTCTCTTCACCTTTCCTGGTTGGATTTAGACTCAAATCCTGATTTTACTGGCTGTTGATTGATTGCCTTTTCCTTATTTTTTTCCCAAACCGTGTACTACTAGACTCTTACCTTAAATAAGTATCCATGTATTTACCCTCATTATACTGCTTTGGAAAAGATTTCGAACCCAAACCCTTTCCTTAATTATTCTGCCCGTTTGAAAATTAAATCCCTTGACTGAAGTGAGATTGTATAAGATTGATTTCAAGGTTATTTCTTACCTTTTTCTTACTTGTTTTCTCCACTATAAAAGGAGGCTACCCTTCTACACCTTTTAACACCTACACTTTCACAGACTAAGACTCTCGAGTTTCACTCTTACACACATTAAGAATTCTGCCTCCTACTCTCTTCTTCTCTTTTCTTCTCATCTTTATTTTCTAAAAAATCTTTGAGTTCTCTTCGAACTTCCAAGTGTTCTGCTGAAACCTGAGTTTGTTCCTGCTGATTTCCTGCTGTTTGCTTGCTCTGTTATTCTGCTTATTCTTATTTTGCAACTAGTATGTCCCTTTTAGTTTAAATAATGCTCCTCCATTATGTGTTTACATCCTAGTTCTCTTATGCTTTCCTTCAATCTGTTACTGCAACTTTGTTACTACTTCTTCTGTGTGAACTCCCTTTCCCTTTCCCCTTTGTGTGCGAGTTGTGGTTCCAGCCTTAGCAGCACCTTAACATTGTTGTCTATGACTCTGAACTGGGTTCTTCGAACCCCTAACTCAATCAATTCCCTCTCCCCTTTCCCCTTTACGTGTTTGAGCCTTGGACTTGAGTCTGATAGTGTGTTAATCATTATCTAGACTTAGGTCTGACCTTCAAAGGTCTGCTCCTAACTTGTTTAACCTAAGCAAGTGGTCAGGGGTGTGCCATCCTACTTTATGGCTAGGTATGAGCATCACCTATCGCGGCCCCCTAATTCCCTTTCACTTTGCACTTATTCCTAGCTATATGTTCTGCCCCTCTCTTGCAAGCCATGGTTAGGGACCCCTGAGCTCCCTCTGAACTTGGATGCCTGAAAGCTGGCTTTTTCAGACTTCAATATTCCTAATTCTAATGGTATCTTTGGTGTAAGCTATGTCGGGGATCCCTGAGATTCCTTGAAACTTTTGAATACCTTGGATAATGAGAAGGCTTTGGAAATCTGGATCCCAGAGTTAGTTAAATACATGTTATTGGACATTAGGATTGAATTAGGCTGCTCGGATCTAGCTGTTAGCTTTTGTTATATCTCTTAATTTCTAGTTTGATTCATCGGGTTGTAATTATTTTGTATAAAACTCGGGGATTATAGTGAAAGGGTGTGGGAGGGGTCTTTATTTTCTTGCATCAATAAGGGTAGATATCATGCTTTAGGACTCTCTTTTTCTAGAAATCCTGCCTATAGGTCTGTTTGACATCTCTGACTCGATCATATAAAATCCATGCCTATATGGTTTAACGTTTAATTATGCTGCAAGTCCCCTTGAAATCCTTACTAAATCACATATAAATCATGTATATAGGATTTAACGCTCATATTCTGTAACTAACGCATGTAGAGATCCCGCCTATAAGAATTCTAAGCTTTTTCTAAAAATTCATGTATAGATATCATATCTATACATAATGCATATTCAATAGGCAAACCATTGGATTAATTAAAAACAGTCATCTCTTCAAAAATTCTTTAACATGTTCTGAAAAATCAAATGTAGATATTATGCCTATAGGATTTCGCATCAAATTCGTCTGATAATAATCTGTTAACTGGTCCTTAACGCCTTAATTCAGTAACGTTTTCAAAAGCCCTAATCTTTTTGATAAAACACTCTCGAATCAGTGTACATTTGTCCTAAAAGTTAAGTTCTTCAAATCTGCATTTTTTTTGAAACGATTTCTTTTCTAATAGTCTGCCTAAGCGTTTTCCAACTAAATTATAGACTTCCAGAACTCGTCTTTTAAAACAGTTCTGCAGCTTACTCTTTTCCTTAGATAGTTCCATCTTTTCTCCGAAATTCATTAAAATTATTTCTGTGCTTTATAACCGGACAGTCCACTGATTTTCTTTGAAACTTATTTCTAAAGTAAGTCTGCAGTTTGTTCTTTCTTTCAAAAACTCTTATGCATTAGCCTACAACAACAACAACAACAACAACCCAGTATAATCCCACAAGTGGGGTCTTATGTATTAGCCTATCTTCTGAAATCAGTACTTTTCTAAATAACTCGCATTGAATACCTTAATACCTGACAACTGTATCCGAGTTGCCTAATGCAGAGTTTCTGCCTAAAACACAAGTGTTGAACCAGTCCGTTTGCTGCTTAAGTTTAATCTAAGACCAAACCAGTATTTTTAAGGCATGCTAAACTAAATGAATTTTTGATTTCTGGGGTTAATTTGAGCCTTGTATGATTTTTTGTTCTCCCCTCTTACTTGCTACTTGTTTTAAATGTCGAGTATAATTTTATCCTTTAAGCTCCATAAAGGCCTACATCCCTTTCTTTCCCTTTTAGGATTAGAAGTCCTAATAACCCTGGGATTGATAGGATTGGGACGGGTAGTAGCATGCGGTAAGCAAATGATACCGTTCCGTGCTTTAATACCTTAACGGGGTGGGAAGGGTAGACATGAAGATGATGATTACACGATAACACTATGCGTACAATCAGGTACTGGTGTTGTGCGAATGATCCATGTAATGTATCAACCTAGGACCCCTCCCTCTTTATTAGTTTGTTATTTTCAGATTTTTCAAAAGTTGCCCAAAACCTTTTTCAAACTTCCGTTTCTGTTTATTTCCCTAAGTTATTTGCATCATTATTTGATCTCTCCCCTCATTGCGTATTTCTTGTTAAATTGCAAAACTGTTATCTTCTAAATTTCAGCATTTTTAAATCTTTTTCTATTTATTTGTAACAGTTTTCCAGTATTTGTAATGCTTGCTTGTTTACTTATTTTCGTGCATTTAAAGTCACAATTGTAGCATGGCCGAGAACCACACTAGTGTCTTCCCAAATGTCGTATACCCGATTCCGCGAGGAAAAAGGGGGGCGTCAATAGCATGGCAACTCTGCTGGGGACTTTTTTAGGCTTTTACCATTGCATGCTATACGTGACTTTATTGCTTTCTTTTATTGCTTTTGTTTTATATCTTTATTTGAAACAAACTTGTTTCCTTTGTTTCTTTTTCTTTAATTATTTTCTTTTATCGCTTTTCCATTAATACTGTTGTAATTTTTGAGTAATCATTACTTACTTTATTGTATGAACGTGAAAATACATGTCTACATGTTTCATTCTTGTAAATTGCATTTTTCAGCATCATATTCCACTCGTGCCAAACAAATACTATAGCAACGCTTATAACTGGTAGTTGTGCACTTCCAATACTATCACCCCCTAAATTTGGCAAAGGCATATTTGCGGTAAAACCAGTCGATCAACGGTGTAGTCGACGGTTCCGTACCTTTCCCTCTTGAGTTGTCCGCTCAAGGGTACCAGTCTAACACTTCAAAATAGAAACCTTATTCAATTTAAATCGTACATGCATCATGGTCAAACCAAGCCGAGTTAGTTATGTTGTCCACATAATGACTCATTAAGATAGCCTTGTCCAAAGTCCACCGGGTTTCTTTGAAACCCAAACGGACGCCTCCATGTTCTGTGCATTTATTTGGAGAACTTAAGTGCTTTGCTATGCTAATTATAGATTTAAATAGTCAAGTCTGATGTGGGTAAGGACCTAACACTTTGTTTTGTAGAAAATGAGGCACGAAATCCCCTGATTTGGCATGGTAACCAATATTCATCCAAGGCTGCTAAATTGGTGGAATGACCTCCACTCAAGTGATCAAACACTAGTTCGCAAGTATCTAGGGAATCTGCCTTTTCTCCTAGAGATTCATCCCAACAACAGAATCATAGAGGCTGCAATGTTGTTCTGGGATAGCGACAAATCTGTATTCCACTTTGGTAATCTAGAAATGACTCCTTTACTTGAAGAGATAGGGGGTCTAGTTGGGATTCCTTGGGAGACTCCGGGTTTGCTCATGCCAGAAAATCGCAAAGGAAGGGGTTTTCATAAGATGATGGGATTGAAGAAAAACCCAGACTTAACCTGTTTAAAAGACTCCTACATCCCGTTTGACTATATATATGGGAGGTACGACTATAGCAAGACATACCACACCTATTCAGACGAATTTGATATCACCTCATTGGGGCATGTCCATAGAAGGGTTTTTGTCTTCATATTTTGCTTTTTGGGGATGATCGTGTTCCCTATGAAGAAGGTTAGGATCCACACCAGAGTAGACATGGTAACCAAAACTCTGATGGAAGGGATTAGAGGGCAGACTTTTAGCATAATGCCCATGATCGTCACTGAGATATACCACGCCTTGGACAAGTGTCAACAACAAGGTAGTCATTTTGAGGGTTGCAATTTATTGCTTCAGCTGTGGCTCATGGAACACCTCCAAAAAGGAGAATACCGACAAGAGATTCTACGCTGAGATTGGGATGATCATATCACCTTCCACCAGCCAAGGCAAATGAATTATATGCCTAGAATGTCCGCACAGCCAGAGGACGCCAGAGGATGGGTGGAATTATTTGAAAATATGAGAGAAGACAAGGTACAGTGGATGTTTGAGTGGTTCCCTACGGATGAGTTCATCGTTCAATCTCGAGATGCACCATTTCTCATATTGATTGGCTTAAGGGGAACTTATCCTTACGTTCCTCTCTGAGTCATGAGGCAAGCTGGGAGAAAACAAATCATACCGAAGGTTGATAAGACAAGTCACCTCAGGGCTGATTTCCAGGATGACTGTAGCCCTCACCGGTGCCAAGGTCAGCATTTGTGGCATTACAAGGTCATTTTGGAGAAAGAATCCATTGAGCCAGACATGTACTATGCCAGTTATGTGCCTCAATATTTGGGTTGGTTAGAAGACAATGGCATGGGTCAGCCAAGATCCGTTCGGGGTCACAGAATTATTAACGACATGCTGAAACACACGCTAAGTATAACCAACTGCGCAAGAGAATACGAGAGTGTAAAATGATCATCAAGAAATACAAGAAGCCTATCAGAAATTGATCGAGGAGTGGAAAGAAATGGCTTTCAGCTCCAACAGCCGGTTAGGGTATTTGGAGGGGGGTCTAGTAGAGTTGGAAGGAAAGTTCATCAAGAGGATCGAAGACTGCCAAATCTGGGGAAGGTCTTTCTAGGACCAAATAGTTAGGAACCCTTTATTTTGCTTTAATGATGTAATAAGGCCAATGGCCACTAGTGACATTTACTTTCTGTTATTTAGAGTCATTTGGATTCGTCTTATTTTTATCAATAAAATGAGGCATTTAGCATTATAAGCTCTCCAAAATTATTTGTCACTAGGCCTACCTCGGGCACAACGAGGCACCAAAATTAGGATACGATTTATATTCTTGCACAATGTGTTTAAATACGGCAACATTTTCCTCAGAACCCACACTACCTTTTTACCTTTTTTGTTTTTCTTTTATTTTATTCCCCTCCCAAAAGGTTAGTTCGTGCATTCTGGCACCATCGACATATTCCACAAGATCCAAGGGCCCTCCACTTCCTCCTCATCCGAGTCCTGTCCGGAACAAGAACAAAGGAAAAATGGAAAACACAAGTGCTAGAAAGGAGTTTGAAAGGGAGGAAACTTCTCAGGGTACCCCAATTGCTAAGGGACCTGCTGCTTAGCTTGAACAAAAATTGCTGAAATTCCAGGAAGAGTTGGACCAAGTTTGGAACTTGGCAAGCCTATCATTCTCTCTTGCTTCTCCAGATGTCAACACCCAGAATGCCGCACCTCCATAAAACACCCCGCAACCACAAATACAACCTACTCACGTCCAACCCTGCAACACATGCAACAACGCTCCATTACTCATCCCCGAGCCACTGAACACCAAAAATGACCATATCCACAACACTCATATTTACGTGGATATTGTACCCCACTACGCCTAACCCATCTCAAATACACCTAAGTCTGATGAGAAGGACTCCCTCATCAGGAACTTAGCGGCAGAACTCGAGAAATTAACTAGCCGGGTCCAGGGTGTCGAAGGTAGCAAAGGAATTGAGGGGCTGAACTATGAAGACATATGCATTCAGCCAGATGTGGAACTTCCGGTGGGGTACAAACCTCCCAAGTTCGAAATATTCGATGTAACCGGAGATCCTAGAGTCCACCTGAGGACCTATTGCGATAAGTTAGTTGGGGTTGTAAGAGATGAGAAAATCTGCATGAAGCTCTTCATGAGGAGCTTGAAGGGAGATGCACTATCCTGGTATATCAGTTAGGGCCCCAGGAAATGGACGATTTGGGTAGGCATGGCATCGGACTTTATGGATAGATTCCGTTTCAATACGGAGAACGCACCGGATGTGTTCTACATACAGAATTTGAAGAATAAGCCCACCAAAACATTCCGCGAGTATGCTACTCGTTGGAGGTCAGAAGCTACAAAGGTCAGGCCAGCCCTGGAAGAAGAGCAAATGAATAGGTTTTCGTCCGGGCTCAGGATCCCCAATATTACGAAAGGTAGATGCTGATCAAGGGTCAAAAGTTCTCTGATATCATAAAACTCGGAGACAGAATGGAAGAGGGCATCAAGAATGGTGTGGTAACAAATCTTGAAGCATTGCAAGCCACCAATAAAGCTTTACAAACTGGTGGCGCTTCAAAGAAGAAAGATGTAAGTGCCGTAATGATCGCACAAGAAGCCAAATCACCACTAAAATACCGCCCTTACCCATCACCTCCACTTACATATCAGCCTATCCCAAATTACCAAGCACACGCACCCTCCTATGCGCCTCCCGTTTACCAGTCCTCTCCACCTCTCACATATCAACCCACCTCACCCAGATACTTTCAAGCAAAACATGTTTACCAAGATTATAATGCTCAACCCTCTCACTACCAATCACCACCCACCCGTCAAAATTTTCCAAGACTCAAACCAAATTTTAACTGTAAACCTCCTAGACAATACACAACCATCGTAGAACCAATTGACCAGATATATGAGAGACTCAAAGCTATTGGTTACGTCACTCCTATTTCATCCAAAGATCCAGAAAATCCCTCCCAGTGGGTCAACCCCAAAAAGACCTTTGCGTATCCCTCTAGCATGAAAGGACACACCCTCGACGAGTGCTATTCGTTGAAAGATAAGATTTAGACCATGATCGATAATAAGGTCATTCTAGAAAAGGAGCCTGCTCCTAATGTTCGTAACAACCCCCCTGCCTGACCACAAAAGTGGAGACATTCATATGATCCAGATCGAGGATGATTGGGACCCCAAAGGGTCAATAGGTTTGATTGCTGAAGGGCATGAACCAAAGAAGCCGACAATTACCCTTAACCTAGTTGTTACGTAGAATCATGCCTCCACGTACAATGAGGTAAATATGTATATACCTCTTGAATTTGAAGCGTCTCCTTCTGCAAAGGCGTCAAGGCCGATTGAAGTTGAATTTGGAGTTCCAGAGGCACCTATACCCTTTGAAGTTGTTGTGTTACCACCAAGGATGCCTATTCCGGTGGAAATAACTGACATGACACCATTCCACTCAAATGCCAAACTGTGGGATTACACAACTGAAGCTAGGAGGAAAGGAAAGACACAGACAGGAGAAATGATTTCCGCACAAGGAATGACTAGAACAGGGAGGGTCTACACCACAGAGCACCTAAGCGAATCCGGTAAGCAAGCCCCAGGACGTCCCATTGAGATAGGACCCGACGATCTTTGGAGGAAAATACAAGCTAAGGAGTACTCGGTCGCTGAACAATTGAACAAAACACCGGCACAAATATCTATCCTTGCTCTTCTGCAAAGTTCAGACACTCAAAGAAATGCCTTAATGAAGATACTGGTCAAAGCCTACGTGCCCAGCAATATAACTGGGGGCGAGATGGCAAACTTGGTAGGGCAAGTGTTGTAGAGCCATAAAATAACCTTCTATGAAGACGAATTGCCGCCAGAAGGCTTGGGCCACAACAACGCGCTGCACATCACCGTGCAGTGCAAAGATTATTTCATCACCAGGGTTCTGATCGATGAGAAATTTAGCCTCAACTTTTATCTGCTTGTAACTCTCAGAACTTTGGGGAAAGGCCTACACGAGATCACAGACGAGGCTATCAATGTCAAAGCCTTCGATGGATCCCAGAGATCTACTATTGGAGAAATTAGCATGTGCTTGCAAATGGGACCAACATTGTTCGACATCGACTTCCAAGTGATAGATGTCCCGGCATCCTATAGCTTGCTATTAGGATGCCCCTGGATCTACGATGCTGGAGCCGTAGCATTGACCGTGCATCAGGCGGTAAAGTTTGAATGAAACCACCAAGAGGTGATGGTTCATGGTGATGGTAGTAACCCTATATATAGTCGCCAGACCATCCTGATCACTGGAGGTGGGAGGAAAATAGGCGGAGAGACATACCACCATATCGAAAGGGTCAACGTTGTTGACAAAGACAAGTGGTGGGACAACAAGATTGAAAGCATCCTAAATTGGTGTGGGTATGAGCCTGGAAAGCGAATCGGCAAGAATCTCCAGGGGATCACTAAGCACATCAAACTGAAGAAGCATGGCACTACATTCGGCTTAGGGTATGATTATAATTGGGAAGAATTCCAGAACTGGTCGCCACCATGGCGCGGCCCCTACTATCTATTGGAGTTTCTGATACCTAGCCTGGAGCAGACCTTCCATCCAGCAAATACTATGTATGGGTCCGAAGAAGATGAAACGTTGGCAGCCATGATGAATTTGTTCTAAGAGGATGATGATATGGACTGTTGTGTTCCTTTTTAGGAGGAGGGGGAGGAAGGCCCTTCCATACAAGCTGTGAATAGAGGAGACCAACTTAGCAATTGGTCAATTAGGACCGTCAGGGCCCGGAAGGCTTCGGGGTAGCAAGGCTAACCAAAAGCACCATGCATTTTTTTATCTTAATGTACTAGTTAATTTTCTTTTCGCATTGTCTTTTTTTTTTTCATAAAGAGCTCCGATGTTTCAAACAATATTATGTATTTAATCAAAGCCTTACGGTTTATCATATATATCTTGCTTATTATTTTCTCTATTTTATACAACATTACTATTACTTATCTTGACGATGAACCAACGACTGTGACTTGCAACGAAACAATGCAACAAAAGGACATAGATTCAGAAGAAGATGAAATACCTGAAGAGGTCGTCAGAGAGTTTGAGAATTTTGAGAACAGACCTATGTCCAATCTGGAAGAAACTGAGGTCATTAATTTCTGAGATGCAGAGAATGTCAAAGAAACTGGCATCATTGTTCACTTGTCGCCATCAAAAAATGAGGAATATACAGAATTTTCGAAAGAATATAAGGACATATTTTCCTGGTCGTATGAAGATATGACTGGCCTCAGCATTGCCATTGTAGCTCATAAGTTGCCAACAGATCCAACTTGTCCGCCAGTAAAATAGAAGCTCAGGAAATTCAAACCCGACATGAGTTTGAAAATCAAAGAATAGGTTACTAAGCATGTTAAGGCTAAGGTTCTCAAAGTGGTCGAGTATCCAACATGGTTATCCAACATCGTGCCAGTACCAAAGAATGACGTAAAGGTTAGAATCTGTGTCAACTACCGGGATCTCAACCGGGCCAGTCCCAAGGATGACTTCCCCTTGCCAAACATACACATTCTTATCGACAACTGCGCCAAGCAGGAGTTGCAATATTTAGTTGATTGTTTCACTAGGTATCATCAGATATGGAAGGATGATGAGGATAAGGGCAAAACAGCTTTCATCATGCTGTGTGGAATGTATTGCTACAAAATGATGCCATTTGGATTGAAGAATGTTGGCGCCACCTACCTGAGAGCGATGACTACTATGTTTCACGACACGATACACAAGGGGATCAAGGTATATGTGGATGATTTCATCGTCAAATCCAAGAAGGACGCTACTACTAGATGGACCGACGATTGTCAGAAAGCCTTTGACAAAATCAAGGAGTACTTGTCAACGCCACCAGTCTTGGTTCCGCCCGATCCAGGAAGGCCCTTATTGCTTTATCTTGCAGTTTTGGATGGAGCATTCGATTATGTTCTGGGACAACATGATGAGACGGGAAGAAAGGAGCAGTCCATCTACTACCTTGGTTAGAAGTTTACCCCGTACGAGGCATTGTACTCCTTATTAGAGCGCACCTGTTGTTCTCTGACTTGGGTAGCTCAGAAATTGAGGCATTATTTTTGTTCCTACACCACTTATCTCATATTCATGATGGACCCACTGAAGTACATTATTCAGAAGCCCATGCCCACTAGCAAGCTCGCCAAGTGAAAAATCATGTTGAGTGAGTTCGACATTGTTTACATAACTCAGAAGGCAATCAAGGGTCAAGCCATCGCAGATCACCTTGCTGAGAACCCTATCAGCGGAGAATACGAACCCTTGAAAATGTATTTTCCTGATGAAGAAGTGTCCTTTGAAGGAGAAGATATTGCGGAATCCTACGATGGTTGGAGGTTTTTTTTCAATGGGGCCGCCAATTTTAAAGGAGTTGGCATAGGGGCAGTCCTAGTATCAGAAACCGGCCAACTTTACCCAGTTTCCACCAAGCTCAGGTTCCCTTGCATCCTGGGACTCAAGATGGCCGTTGATATGAACATTCAAGAGTTACTAGTGATCGGGGACTCAAACCTGCTCATACATCAAGTTCAAGAAGAATAGGCAACCAAAAACTCTAAGATACTTTCCTACTTGCATCACATACAGGAGTTAAGGAAAATATTCATAAAGACAACATTTCAGCATGTCCCTAGGGTCCAGAACGAGTTCGCTGACGCATTAGCTACTTTGTCATCCATGATCCCGCATCCAGACACAAATTTCATCGATCCTATCCCGGTAAAGATTTATGATCAGCCAACTTATTATGCTCACATTGAGGAAGAAGCGGACGAAAAACCATGGTTCCACGACATCAAGGAGTACTTGACAATTGGAGAATATCCAGAACTTGCCAACGCCGCTCAAAAACGCACACTTCAAAGATTATCCAACAACTTCTTTCACAGTGGGGGAATCCTGTATAGGAGAACTGCCGACGTGGGTTTACTAAGGTGTGTCGAAGAAAAAGAAGCATCCAGATTATTGGATGAAGTGCACGCAGGGACCTGCGGGCCGCACATGAATGGTTTTGTCTTAGCAAAGAAGATACTCCGAGCAGGGTTTTTTTGGATGACTATGGAGACAGACTGTATCCAATATGTTTGCAAATGCCATCGCTTTCAGATACATGCAGACATGATAAAGGTGCCTCCTAACGAGCTTATTGCAACAAGCTCACCGTGGCCATTTCCAAGGTAGATGGATGTCATTGGACCTATCGAGCCCGCCGCATCAAACGGGCGCAGATTTATCCTGGTGGCGATTGATTACTTTACTAAATGGGTTAAAGTAGCATCATACGAGGCAGTAACTAAGAAAGTTGTGGCAGATTTCGTCCGTGATCGTATTGTTTGCCGATTCGGGATTCCAGAATCATTCATCACCGACAATGGTTCCAATCTCAACAGCGACTTGATGAAAATAATGTGCGAGACGTTCAGGATCAAACACAAGAACTCTACAACCTACAGGCCTCAGATGAATGGAGCTGTAGAGGCAACCAACAAGAATATCAAGAAGATACTAAGGAAATTGTCGAAAGTCACAAACAATGGCATGAGAAGTTAGCATTTGCTTTGCTGGGATACCACACCACGGTCCGCACATCAACCGGGGCAACTCCCTACATGCTGGTTTATGGTACAGAGGTGATCATTCCAACCGAGGTAGAAATTCCCTCCTTAAGGATCACATAAGAAGCAGAGTTGGACGGCGCAGAATGGGTAAAAGGTCGTTACGAGCAGTTAGCCCTTGTAGATGGGAAAATGATGAATGTAGTTTGCCACAGTCAGTTGTATCAGAATTGAATGTCCAAAGCCTTCAACAAGAGAGTTAAGCCGAGGAAGTTTACACCGGGGCAACTGGTGTTGAAGAAGATATTCCCACATCAAGATGAAGCCAAGGGGAAGTTCTCTCCCAACTGGCGAGGTCCGTACATGGTTCACCGGGTTCTAACTGGAAGAGCCGTTATTCATGCAGAAATGGACAGAGAAGTCTGGCCAAAGCCAATCAACTCAGATATAGTGAAACGATATTATGTGTAATCACTTTTGATTGCTTTATAATGTAATTTGAACTACGCCTGACCTGATTCCCATTTAAGATGGGATACGTAGGCAACCCTATGGGTTCGGTCACAATTTAATAAAAATCTCATTTCCCCACTATTTTCCACTTACATTATATTTATTAAAAGATGCATGACTATGACATCTGCTGTTTAGCAACGCTACCCCAATGATGCACGACGTCGGAAGCCACGGAAGAGTGAACTAACCTTTCCCCTTTACAAAACTCACAATTTTCTTGGGATGCAGGCACCCAAGTCACAAAGTTACCAAACGTGTTACGCAATCACAACGAACCATTGCACCTATGCTCATTCGCTATCTGCACGTAATGGCCTAGCAGTCGTAAAATCACGATCAGCTATCAGTTAAGAATTTTTTGTTCTTACTATTCACTTTATCTTATTGCGTAAGGCTACCTTTCTGCCTTCCGAGACTAAGCGTTGTCCCCATCCGCATTTTTTGCATTGCATAAGGCTACCTTTCTGCCTTTAGAGACTACGCATTGTCTCCATCCTGCATTATCTGCATAAGGCTACCTTTTTGCATCTGAGACTAAGCGTTGTCTCCATCTGCATTTCCTGCATTGCATAAGGCTACCTTTCTACCTTCCGAGACTAAGCGTTGTCTCCATCTGCATTTCCTGCATCGCATAAGGCTACCTTTCTGCCTTCCGAGACTAAGCGTTGTCTCCATCCACATTTTCTGCATTGCATAGGGCTACCTTTCTGCCTTCCGAGACTAAGCGTTGTCTCTATCTACATTTCCTGCATTGCATAAGGCTATCTTCTGCCTTTTGAGGTTAAGCTCTACCTCCACTTGCATGGCTAAAATATCACCACCTTTACTTACGTCTTGCATCAGCTGAAACATCGCCTGTCTTATTTAAATTTCTGTCGGCTGAAATATTGCCATTTACATTTCTTGCATCGGCTGAAACATTGCCAAACTTTATTTAAATTCTCTGCCGGCTGAAATATCGCCATTTACATTTCTTGCATCGGCTGAAACATCATCTGTCTTATTTAAATTTCTGTAGGCTGAAATATCGCCATTTTACTTTTCACATCGACTGAAACATCGCCTGCTTTATTTAAATTCTCTGCCGGCTGAAATATCGCGATTTACATTTCTTGCATCGGCTGAAACATCGCTTGTCTCATTTAAATTTCCGCCGGCTGGAATATTGCCATTTACGCTTTTGCATTCGCTGAAATAATGCCAAATCTTGCATTTCATGGGCTGAAATATCGCCAAACGGTCCAAATGCGTCATCGTTAGGAGGCATCATCTTCATAGCCTGAGAATACCATGCCATGGCCCGATGACCCCACTTTATATCTTGCACATCATTATTCAAAGGCATTATGGTTCGGAGGCACCATTATTATAGCATGAGGACGTCATTTAATAGCCTACAAATCCTTTAATTTTGTGCCTCATGGTCCAGGACATCATGGTCCAAGGACGTCATCCTAACCGTCTGAGGATAGCATTCATGGTCCGACGGGAACTTGCATCATGTTTTAGTCTATGTAATATATATGCCTGTATTGCTCACTTGCAGGTACACCGGCTGGCACCGGCCTTCTCAGCAGGAGCAATTCCACTCCGACTCCCGCAGCCTATCAACTTCAAAACACCTTTTGCTTCCCCCCAAGCGTTGTGTCTATCCTTTCAAATCTCCATCGGCATGTTCCGTCAATGGTTCCTAAACTATATACGGCCTGATTCCTGTAAGACCAGGGAT
This sequence comes from Nicotiana glauca, assembly GCA_026770625.1. Classification (NCBI taxonomy): domain Eukaryota; kingdom Viridiplantae; phylum Streptophyta; class Magnoliopsida; order Solanales; family Solanaceae; genus Nicotiana; species Nicotiana glauca. The sequence goes on from MU692150.1 coordinate 28,431, forward strand.
ATGTAGGTAGCTCAGAAACCATAGCTTGGTCAAAATCTTTTCAAAGTGCCTCTTCCGGTAAAAATTGGCCATCATATCTTTATCCGACAACTCTTTCATCCTCCTCGGGTAAAAAGGGGCAGCTGTTTATACCCAATTTTTCCCTACATATTTTTATACCCAAAAAACTTTCAAAATAGCATATATAAGTACACCATAGGGTCTTGGCATTTTAATGATTTTTAAACCAACTTATTACCTATTTGTATAATATAAAATCCTATAATTATTCCCAAAACTATCATTTTGGTGGGCAATTTATTTTTATTCTCATATTTACATCAAAGTATAGCTAACATGATTTTTGCATATTTTTACAAATTCGTTTGGTATTTTTTAAAACTAAATTGCATATAATTGCAATACTAGCCTCTTTAAGATTTTATAGCATTTTATAATAATAAAATTGGTTCCAGTATTTTTAAATTAATATTTATATGGCATTAACTGATTTAGTGCCTTTAATTTAATTTCAAAATCATTTTTGTCATTTTATAAAAATAAAAGGGAAAACTAGCTATTTAAGTTTTGGCCTCATTTCATTTCAATTATAACCCCAATTCCATCTCAATTTTAGCCTAAAATGAACCCAATTTCAAACCCAATTGGACCGGCCCAAATTCCAAACCCGACCCACCGATCCAACTATTTCACCTGCCCAGATTTCTTTTAATCCCGGCCGTTGATCCTTTTGTTCAACGGCCACGATCAAACCTTTCCTTTTTAATTCCGCCTAACCCAACCCTAATCCTCATTTCTCTTCAGCAGCCGCCTCTGAAACCCCCTCTCCTCTCAAACTCTCTCGAAGAGTCTTGAAACTCTAGCCCCTCTACCTTTCTCCGACTATAATCTCACTAGAATCCATGGCTTCCCAGGCCATGGATGGCCTTTACTCACCTTCCCTCACGCTTAAACCATGGGTGTTCGAGATTTCGAGGTCTGACCTCAACGGCATCCGTTCAGATCCTCTACAGATCCGTGGTTCTATAGCATCTCCGGCCTTACACAAAACCAAAATAAGACTCCAAAAATAAAAGTGGCATGAGCCACGCAGGGCCGCTAGAGGAAAGGGGCTCACCAAAATGGCCAGTGGAAGATGAAGGAGTGCTACTGCCGATGAACTGAAGTACCTGCTACGGATCCACCTACAATCATAACACGAATGTAGCGCCCCCAGCAAAAGGGACGTCAGTACACTTGAATTGTACTGGTATGTATGAACAAACCTTGTCCCAAGTAAACTCAAGCAATAGACAAGTAAGTCACGGTAATAGAAACAACAAACAAATACATAAGAATTAACAAGTCAAGCCAACCAAGTTTTCAACACCTAACTTTGTTTCAAGTAGATCTCAAACCATATACAAGTAGAAAACAACAATAGAAGCAACAACCAAACACACATGGAAGGAACACTCAAGCCAAATAAAGGGATAATCATTGCCCCACAGATTACAAACTCTCCTGCTGTCCCCTTTCACAATTCCTCATCAGTGATTTTACAATTGGTACACATATTAATTTCAATGGCGATTTCGATCGCATACCACCCTTATTACCTCATCCACTCTTATTACCTCGGCCACCCTTATCACCCCAACCCATAATTTATCATATTGTGTTGCGGCGCGCAACCCGATCCCACCGTACAGTTTCAAATCACAACAATCACAACAACAACCAAGAACACTTCACAAAGATCACATCAATGACAATAAGCAATTCACAAAGATCACAACAACATTTCACTCAGGAGTCACAACAATGATTCACAAGTATTCCCATAACCATCAATACTATTTCCGTTAAATTCCACAATTCACAAGTGTTTCATGTTACCACAATACTTTTCAAGTCACAACCACAACAATGTTACAAGTGTTTCCATAGCCAACAGTACCGATCCCATTATGTTCAACAGTTCAAAATCAATTCAAGTCATTTCATTAATTTCCCACAAGAAGCCAAATATGTCATTACCACATTACCACCATTGTTCCCAATTTCATCATTTACGATTTCGTTTTTATCATTCGTTTCTCAACTCATACCACATAGCACATAATCAAACCCATCAAACATCCAACGACCCAATCACAGGAATTTCACAACAATCCACATAGCTATCACATACTAAATAATTTGTACACCAAGCAAGGCGATTTCACCAAGATCAAAGTTAGCCATACATACCTGGAGTCGAATTCCCTTTTTCTTTTATTTTATACTTTCAATTCACCCAACAATCTAGCAACGTCAATCTAGGTCAAAAGTTAACACATATATCTTAGAATTTGAAATTTATGACTTCTACCCAATTTACCTAGGTTGCCAACTTCTCTTTTACAAACCTTTACTTCTACCCAACTCCTTTTACTAGATTTTAGGTATAAAGAACGTGCATGAGTGTTTTGACTTCCATTTTCAAGAATTAGTGCATAAAAATCCCCCTTTTTCTATTAAAATCTGAAAATCAAGGAAAAAGGGGTTTGGGATTTTACCTTTAGAAATGGAGATGAAGACACTCGCCTTAGAATTTTCCGGACCAAGCAAATTTGAAGAACAATTTTTGAAGAAGATAATCTTTCTCTCAAGAACCCCTCCCTTTCTCTCTCTTATTGTGCTCAGAAAAGTGGTTAAAATGAGGGGGTCGGGTTTTAAAATTAGAAAATAGAAGCTCGGGGTGAAATCTGCGGTCACATCTGCGATCGCGGAGTAAACATGCGGTCCGCATAATGGACCGCAGAATTGCTTCCCAAAAACCAAATATTCTGACACGGTCTGCGACAAGAATGCGGTCCGCATTCATGTTCTGCGGTCGCATAATGCGCCGCAGAATTGACCCCCCAAAATCCCTGAGGAATTTATGCGATGATTATGCAGTTCGCATTTCGATTATGCGATCGCATATTAGACCGCATTTTCAACTTCAATTTTGGCAAACCTTCTATTTCATTCTGCGGTAGGAATGCGGTCTGCATAGCTGATCTGCGACCGCATTCTGGACCGCATTTTTGACAGTTTTCTGAAAAATTAATTCTTTTGATTTTCAAAGGCTTAAATCACTACCAAGGGTCCGAACCAGGGCGTGCTTGCTCGCCGCGAAGAATTCTATACATTCCTAACACATATTCGGACCTTGACACTATGAGCTACTAGGTTTTAAGCACAAAACTTTACTGGGCCTTACAATCTCCTACTCGAGACTAGACTTTCTTCCAATCCTTCTCATTTCTAGGGTTTCTCTGAAACTCTAAAGTTATTCGAGGTTTTTCTCTGGTTGTTTTCTTAGATCTATACTATATCTGTGCCACATTCGACGTTTTAAGCTTTTTCCCCAATTTTCCTTTCAAAATTAGTTTATTTCTAATTTAGGGTTTCTGAAAAGTCTTAAAATGATTTCTATTTATTCTTCTTCTTTTCTTTGTGTGAATCTGTCTGTGCCATGTTCTTATGTTGCCTCTTCCAACTAGCATGTTCTTTTTATTTGTTGTTCTTATATTTGCCGTGTTATGTATGTTATTATATTTTTGTGCTCTGCTCTTTCTTCTACTGGTTTCTATTGCATGCTTTTACATGTCTATCTTATATGTCCCTTTACTGTATTTTTTATTGAGCTTTTAATCCTTGTTTGCCTTTACTGGACCTTTGTTTGAACTTTAAGCATGTTTCATCTACTGTTTCCCTAAGCTTACATCGCCTCTTCTCTCCTGAACTTGTTTGAGTGACAAGTTTTGCTTAAACGTGTTCCATGTGTTTCAAATTAGTTTCTACATTTCATTTTCCTTGAACCTACTATGCTATTTGCTTGTTTCCTCGAAAGTCTATGGAAAGAGACTATTGAGCATGTTCTAGTTGCTGTCTTCTCGTCTATGCATCAGGTTCGAGTTAGCAACCCTATTTTTTGGGGGTTTCTATTTTTTTGGCAGGCTTGACTTTGTGTTTGGACTAGGGTTCTATTCAGAACCCTTGACTCTCTCAGACTCATTCTGAGTCTATGAACTAAACCTTCTTTGTAATGACTCTTAATTTTTCTATGCTAGTCTCTCTCTTGTTTCACATGTCTGTATGCTTTATATATGATAAAATCTTCTTTCAAAAGGCCTTTTGCCAACTTGTGATTGATTCCGAATCCCTTTTTATAAGTTTTTATTGAGTGTTATTGATTTTCTTTAAATTACACCTCTCTTCACCTTTCCTGGTTTGATTCAGACACAAATCCTGATTTTACTAGCTGTTGATTGATTGCCTTTCCTTATTTTTTTTCCAAACCGTGTACTACTAGACTCTTTCCTTAAATAAGTTTGTATGTATTTACCCTCATTGTACTGCTTTGGAAAAGATTTTGAGCCCAAACTCTTTCCTTAATTATTCTGCCCGTTTGAAAATTAAATCCCTTGACTGAAGGGAGATTGTATGAGATTGATTTCAAGGTTATTTCTTACCTTTTTCTTACTTGTTTTCCGCACTATAAAAGGAGGCTACCCTTCTACACTTTTTAACACCTACACTTTCACAGACTAAGACTCTCGAGTTTCACTCTTACACACATTAAGCATTCTGCCTCCTACTCTCTTCTTCTCTTTTCTTCTCCTCTTTATTTTCTGAAATATCTTTGAGTTCTCTTCGAACTTCCAAGTGTTCTGCTGAAACCTGAGTTTGTTCCTGCTGATTTCCTGCTGTCTGCTTGCTCTCTTATTCTGCTTATTCTTACTTTGCAACTGGTATGTTCTTTTTAGTTTAAATAATGCTCCTCCATTATGTGTTGACATCCTAGTTCTGTTATGCTTTCCTTCAATCTGTTGTTGCAACTTTGTTACTACTTCATTTATGTGAACTCCCTTTCCCTTTCCCCTTTTTGTGTGAGTTGTGGTTCCATCCATAGCAGCATCTTAACATTGTTGTCTATGACTCTGAACAGGGTTCTTTGAACCCCTAACTCAATCAATTCCTACTCCCCTTTCCCCTTTACGTGTTTGCGCCTTGGACTTGAGTCTGATAGTGTCTTAATCACTATCTAGCTTTAGGTGTGACCTTCAAAGGTTTGCTCCTAACTTGTTTAACCTAAACAAGTGGTCAGGGGTGTGCCATTCTACTTTATGTCTAGGTATGACCACCACCTGTCGTGGCCCCGTAATTCCCTTTCACTTTGAACTTATTCCTAGCTATAAGTTCTGCCCCTCTCTTGCAAGCCATGGTTTTGGACCCCTGAGCTCACTCTGAACTTGGATGCCTAAGAGCTGGCTTTTCCACACAGCACTGTTCCTAATTCTAATGTAATCTTGGGTGCAAGCAATGGCGGTGATCCCTAGGATTCCTTGGAACTTTGAAGTGCCCTAGATAATGAGAAGGCTTTGGAAATTCGGATCCCAGAGTTAGTTAAATACATGTTATTGGACATTAGGATTGAATTAGGCTACTCGGATCTAGCTGTTAGCTTTTGATGTATCTCTTAATTTTTAGTTTTATTCATCGGGCTGTAATAATTTTGTATAAAACTCGGGGATTATAGTGAAAGGGTGTGGATGGGTATTTATTTTCATGCATCAATAAGGGTAGATATCATGCTTTAGGACTCTCTTTTTCTAGAAATCCTGCCTATAGGTCTGTTTGACATCTCTGATTCAATCACATAGATACCATGCCTATAGGGTTTAACAATTAATTATGCTGCAAGTCACCTAGAAATCCTACCTAAATGGTTTAACGTTTAACTATACTGCAAATCACATAGAAAGCATGTATATAGGATTTAACGCACATATTCTGTAACTAACATATGTAGAGATCCTTCCTATAGGAATTCTATGCATTTTCTTAAAATTCATGTATAGATATCATATCTATATGGAATGCATATTCATTAGGCAAACCATAGGATTAATTAAAAACAGTCATCTCTTCACAAATTCTTTAACAGGTTCTAAAAAATCAAATGTATATATTATGCCTATGGGATTTCGCATCAAATTTGTCTGATAATAATATATTAACTAGTCCTTAACACCTTAATTCAGTAACATTTTCAAAAGCCTTATTCTTTTTGATAAAACTCTCTCGAATCAGTATACATTTGTCACAAAAGTTGAGTTCTTCAAATCTGCATCTTTTCTGAAACGGTTTCTTTTCTAATATTCTACCTAAGCGTTTTCCAACTAAATTCTAGTCTTCCTGAACTTGTCTTTTAAAATAGTTCTGCAGCTTACTCTTTTCCTTAGATAGTTCTGTCTTTTCTCCGAAATTCTTTACAATTATTTATGTATTTTAAAACCGGACAGTCCGCTGATTTTCTTTGAAACTTATTTCTAAACTAAGTCTGCAGTCTATTCTTTCTTTCAAAAACTCATATGCATTAGCCTATCTTCTAAAATTAGTACTTTTCTAAATAACTCGCATTGAATACCTAAATACCTGACAATTGTATCTGAGTTGCCTAATCTGCCTAAAACACATGTGTTGAACCAGTCCATTCGCTACTTAAATTTAATCTAAGACCAAACTAGTATTTGTTAAGGCATGCTAAACTGAATGATTGTTTGATTGCTGGGGTTAATTTGAGCCTTGTATGATTGTTTGTTCTCCCCTCTTACTTGCTACTTGTTTTGAATGTCGAGTACAATTTTATCCTTTAAGATCCATAAAGGCCTCCATCCCTTTCTTTCCCTTTTATGATTAGAAGTCCTAATACCCCCGAGACTGATAAGATTGGGACGGGTAGTAGCATGTGGTAAGTAAACGATAGCGTTCCGCGCTTTAATACCTTAACGGGGTGGTAAGGGTAGACATGGAGATGATGATTACACGATTACACTATGGGTACAATCAGGTACAAGTGTTGTGCGAATGATCCATGTAATGTATAAACCTAGGACCCCCTCCATCTTTATTAGTTTGTTATTTTCAGATTTTTCAAAAGTTGCCCAAAACCTTTTTCAAACTTCTGTTTCTGTTTATTTCCCTAAGTTGTTTGCATCATTATTTGATCTCTCCCCTCATTGCGTATCTCTTCTTAAATTGCCAAACTGGTATCTTCTAAATTTTAGAATCTTTAAATCTTTGTTTTTTTTATTTGTAACAGTTTTTCAGTATTTGCAATGCTTGCTTGTTTACTTATTTGCTTGCATTTAAAGTCACAATTGTAGCATGGCCGGGAACCACACTAGTGGATCTTGAGGGGTGCCTAACACCTTCCCCTCCGGATAATTTCAAGCCCTTACCTAACTCTGGTTTTAATCTTTAATTCTTCTTAAAGTGTCCTAATGCACTATAATCATTAGGCGGCAACTCTCCAAAATCCAAAACCCAACTCCCAAACGGGAATAGAGTTGTCTTCCCAAATATCGTATACCCGATTCCGCGAGGAAAAAGTGGGGCGTCGACAATGACACATTGTCGCCACAGTCTAGTCAAAATATTCTGCAAAATAACATACTTGCAGTCTCTCAGGGAAGTGGGACATATGCTGTAACAGGAGGTACAGATGTTGAAGCCATTTTTCGCGATATTGAAAAGGAAAATATAATTTTGGATTCACCTAAAGTGGAGCAAGGTATTCCTATAGTAAATGTGAATGCATCATCTGGAGCAAAGGAAAGAGAACCTGTGACTGGTCTGGCAACTCTTTCTGAAATGTGCATCCAAGAAAGTAAAGGTAATTTGGAAGGAATTGAAAGGAAGTTGAAAGAACAAGCACCTCTTGTTGTTCTTGAAATAATTGAAAAGATACAACATGTTAGTTTGCGCATTTTTGTTGATTTATAATGTTATAATGGACATTAATCTAGTTATAATATTATAATATAGTTAAGTTTTATTTGAATCCAGTTTTTTTTAATGGATGTCTCATGTGTCTAAATTTTTTCTCTAGTATGTTATACTGGATTAGTTCTGTTTAGACTAGAATTTTGTTTTATTTGTCGTTCCTTTTTTTGAGTGATAATTGTATTTTTTTTATTAGGCTCTTGAAAAAATACTTGAGTTTTGTTTGATTTCAGTATCTTTTAATGGAAGTGTGTCTTATTTAAGCTTGTTTGTCGAATATGTTTTGAATACTTACATTATAAGAGAAATCTATTTTCTGAAAGCTTGTTCTTCTGTTTATTATACTGGAAATCTATCCTGTGAATTTTTGCTTTCCAGTATGTTATACTAGATGATTATTATATTACAGTTGAGTTCTGTTTGAATCTTGTATGTTTTATAGGAAGTCTATCCTGTGTAAGCTTGTTGTCCAGTATATTATACTGGAAGACTAGCATATGTATACTGTTTTGTCTAGTAAATTATAGTGGATATGTATAATATATTTCATGTCATTATGTTTTTCAGTTCTAATAATCTCTCCATTTCTTCTTTGGTTTTTTTGAAGCAGGGAAAATTGTATACTAGAAAAAGAAAGAGGAATTCTGTAGATTCGTGCCCTAATTTTAGTATTTTGTCTCAGTCAAGTTAATCGAGTTATCCTAAACCTACTATTGATCACACCCCTGCTGAACAATCTGTTTCTGCTAATATGCAAAAAAATAATTTTGATAAAAAAATTATTTTATATTCAAGTGTGGATGAGGGAGTTTATGTTTCTCCTCTTAAAGTTGCTAAGTCTGATCTGTGGCCCACATTGAAACCTGAAATAAAAAATACGGAGGCAGAAGGTGAAAATGAAAAACTAAATTTTGCCTCCAGTAAAGGAAAAGAAGTGGCAGAAGGACAAGTACAACAAATTGCACAAAGTGCGAATGTAGAAGAAGATTTGCTTGGTAGAGGAAAAAGAATTCGTAATGCCAGTTGGCATTTAAAATCTCCATATAAGGGAACAAGTAAAGGTATAAATTTTAGTTTAAAATATGCTTGAAGATGTTGCTGGCATTATTGGAAAACAATCAAATCTTTTGAGGATAATTTTAAAGCATATTTAAAGGAAAACAAGAAAAGAGGTCGTCTACCAAAGTGAGTTTTGATATTTCGTTTATTGTATTTTTATTTGATATATATGTTATTAAAAATTCACTTTTATTTTATTTTTCATATTTGTTCTGTCCTTGTTTTTTTGGGGTGTAACTGATATTTACAAAAGAGATGCTGTACTACAAGCAAAGCCATATCAGCTGTACAATGAGAAAGTTAAATCAAGAATGTTCTTTAAAGAGAGTGTAGATGATAAATATACATTAACTGATGCGGTATGTATATATCTTTTACTTTGTGTACTTTTAATTTTACTTAATATTATATTTGACATATATTTATTTTTATTTTATATTCAACACATATATATTTTATTGTATTTTGTGAGGAAGAGGCATATATATCACATCAATGAGTATCCATTTGCATCAACAACAACAGATGTTGACTTTAATAACACTTAATGACTGGAAAAATCCTCCAAAAAAGTGGACTGAATTTGAATTTTTGAATGAAGGATTGGGATTTAGTCTTATTCAGTATGTATTGGGTGAGAATCGTAGATGTGGGATTCCATGGTCATCTGTTGAAAAAGTTTTCTGTCCGCTTTGAATTCCTACACAAATTGTAGATGGTAAAATTGCCTTAGATTGTTGCACTTATTATTACCTGGCAGTGTTAGACTTGAATGAGAAGACCATAGATATATATATGATTCTATGTACGAGGGATATGAGTATGAAGTTACAAAGGAGCAGCTTCTTGCTTATCAGCATTTCATTCCTAGGGTTTTGGAGTATTGTAAATTTGGTGACTTGCATCCTACATTTGGGCATGTGTATAAGCCATTTGTTATTCGCTGGAAAGAATCACCAAAACACAAGTTATGGTGCATTTGTTATAAGGTATGTTGATATATTGAAGCAGGGTAAAGATGTTATGACAATTGTGCCCAATACAATCAAATATTATCGTGAGTATCTTGGTTTTAGTCTATGGGCACTGACAGAATGGAAACAAAAATCGGGGTATGAAAGTCCTCCAGAGATGGTTGGTGATGATTATGGACATAATGGAAATAACGTTTGTAAATATCCTTTAGGATATGGCAATTAAGTGTAAATACCCTGATAAATAATGTTTTTGCATTATATGTTAAATATAAATACTTTGTTGATATATATGCAGATTTTATAGTTTGAATTTTAAAATGTTTCGCTTCCTGTATATGCTGTAAAATCTAATATGTGAAAGCATATCATCCAGTAATGTTTATGGAATTTGAGCTTATATTTTTTATGGTGTGTTTTTATATATAATATGTTAGATTTCATATTTTTTGCTAATGCAAATTGTCACGACCCAATTCTCAAACCCGGTCGTGATGGCGCCTCTCGTGAAGACAAGGCCAACCAACAGAACATCAACACCTCTTTAGCAGTTAATTAGTATGAATAAATCTAAAACATTATTAATATGATCATAAGCACGGATGTCACGACCAAAAATCTACTAAGGGTCGTGGTGGCGCCAGATACTGCAGTCAAGTCAGCCAACTCAAATACTTAATTATCTCATTTTAACACTTTTGAAATCCATGATTTTTTCTTCATTATTAAGAAGTTTTAAAGAATATAGTTTCAAATCAAATTTAAATGTTGAACAGTTAATACAATACTTCAAACGATCCCAGAAACCCGGTGTTACAAGTGCATGAGCAACTATCGATATGGAAAAATAAAAATACATCATATGTTCGAAATACAGTGGGCAGGGAATAAATAATAAGAAAGCACTGGAAGGAACTACACTAGCTGTGGGTTGTCTCGAACAATACAGCTCACCTAGTCCCAAAGTCATCCATGCTGCCACGCCCAGTAGGCTGCTAGAGATATACAAACTTGTGCAACAAAAATACACGGAAGTGTAGTATGAGTACGTAATCAACGTGTACTTAGTGAGTATCCCGCCTAATCCCGAATAGGTAGAGACGAGATGGTCAACTTTGACGCTCTCGAACGGTGCAATAATGATTCATCCTTAATATTTCCATACTAAACAGTGAATTTATTTTATAAATATGATTCTAATCCAGCTAGAGGAAACTAGTAATCACGTAATTCCTTCATGGGTAAACTTCCAGAATTTCTCTTTAAATACAATCCAAGTATTTTAAAGCCACAAAAGGGCAATAATAACTTAATGAAGTTCAAGACAACGGCACAGACATGCGCAATCATGCCGAGGTCGACGGCCCCCTCCAACAAAAATGTAAATTGTGCACTGCCGAGGGTCGAACGGCCCGTATCATAGATGCATCCATTTAATCTACCAAGGCGTTCGGCCCGTTCCATAAACAAACACATACCCTGCTCGCGAATCATGCATGCAACGCAGGTGCACATAAGAATACATGCTCAATCAGTCAAATAAGAACTTATCGGGGAATATTTATTCAAATAAAACCAATTCTCCTTTAACAATTTAAGAAATGAAGTTTAATCCTTTTAGAAATTTACTTACTAATTCGATGTGAGTTAAGCAATTCAAGCTACCAATGGGTTCACAATTAATCCACATTCAACATGCTTTTGGGTCCTAACTACCCGGACAATAGCATAATAGTAGCTACGCACAGATTCTCGTCACCTCGTGCATACGTAGACCTCACAAATAGGAGCACATAATCAATTACTTCACCTATGGGGTAAATTCCCCCTCACAAGATTAGAAAGGAGACTCACCTTGCTCCGAAGACTCATAACCGGCATATTACATTCTTCTGAAGGCTTGAACCGACACACAATGCACCAAAACTAGCCAATTAATGACAAACTAATGAGAACATGCTCAAATACTTGTTAGAAATTAAAATTACACAGATTCCTAGCTCCGCTTCGTAAAATGACCAAAACACCCTCGGGTCTACATGCTCGGATTCTGAAATTTCTCGAAGACGAAGGTTACCCATGACATTAGGAACTCAAATATATGATTTTCTCCTAATTCCATACTCAGAATCATGGTCAAATTCAAAGAAAGTAAATTCATAGGTTTTCCACCAAAACCCCAAATTTCGATAATATCCTTGCCTAAATCCATGTATAAACCTTGTATTTAACTGAAAGCTAGCATAAATTAATTACCTCATTAAAAGTGACGAAAATGGCACCTCCAAGCTGCTCCCCATCGACTCCAATGGAAGGAAAATGGGGTTGAAATGAACTCAACCCCGAACTTAAAACATGTCACTGCCCCAGCTGCTTCCGTTTCTGTGGAAATAGTTCCGTTTCTGCGGATGTCGCTTCTGCGACTTTTCGCTGCTTCTACGGCTTTGGGCAAAAGAAAGCTGACCGCTTTTGCGGTTTGGGGGCCGCTTAAGCGGAAGCGCTTCTGAGGTCCCTGGGCCGCTTCTGCTATTTCCTTGGACCTGGCCCCCTTCCGCTTCTGCAAGCGTTTGACTGCATCTGTGGTCCCTCTTCTGTGGTCCAAGAACCGCAGATGCGGTTATGACAGAAGCTGCAAATCTCAAACCTTCCCAAATTTCACTTTTCGATCTGTTAGCCACCCGGAATTCACCCGAGTCCCCCGGGACCCCAACCAAGTATACCAACCAGTCCCAAAACACATTACAGACTTTCTCGAGGCTTCAAATCACATCATATAACGCTAAAGTCACGAATTACACCACGATTCAATATTTATGAACTTCGAACTTTCCAACTTCTACTTTCGATGCTTAAACCTATGAAATCACGTCCGATTGATCTCAAATTTTACACACAAATCATATTCGACATTACGGACCTACTCCAACTTTTAGAATTGTATTCCAACCCCGATATCAAAAAGTCAACCTCCGATCAAACTTCTCAAAAAACTTCAAATTCTAACTTTAGCCAAATTACTCCAAAAGGACCTACGGACCTCCGAATTCACTTCCGATCGCGCTCCCAACTCCAGAATCACCATACGGAGCTATTCACAGTCTTGGAATCCTAAAAGGAAATAGATAACTCTAAAATGCACTCCTAGCCAAATTTAAGAAATTTCTTCCAAAATGCTAACTTCCACAATAGGCGCCAAAACGCTCCCGGGTTATCCAGAGCCCAAACCGGGCATACGCCCAAGTCAGATATCATCATACGAACCTGCTGGAACCTTCAAATCCCGATTCCGAGGTTGTTTACTCAAAAATCCAATCCTAGTTCATTCTTTCAACTTTAAGCTCTTCAAATGAGAATTTTCATTTAAATTTAACTCCAATCTTCCTGAATTTAAATTCCGACCATGCGAACAAGTCAAAATACCTTAAATGAACAGGCCTGTTTCCAAAATACGATCACCGTATCAATCACTATATGATGTACTCAAACATGACTGCATAACTCTGCTGAATTCACACTTTGCATCGCTTTATTCATAGTACCACGATAACATTTCTGTTTGAATTAATCGAAATTCCACGAATCCGATGCTCCCATTGCACCTCATGACCTACATAAGTCTTACTCTAACTGATACAATAACGCCACGACGGATGGGATGTCGAAATTAATAATCAACTGCCGAGTCAACCAATCATCAAGTCTATACTTCTGACAAGAATCATTACCACATTCTGAACCAAATAATGATCTTCGCTCCTTAATATACTTCATATAATCAGATTGCACTGATCCTAAACCCCACAATCTCATCTTACCCAGTACGAACTGCTCGACAATAAAGCACTCTGAATGTGATCGCAAGTCACATATGACGCCATAATATGCCAATAGGTCACCAATCCAAACACAACACAAATAGGAAATCGAGCTCTGGAAGGAATTACCTAACGGCCGCACTACTACGGACTTTCCTAAGAAAATAGGAAGCAGGACATACAAAATTAGCATATAGAAAACTACACTCATCATCACACTGTTGCGGCGTGCAACCCGATCCACACAGCATAACCATGGTGGCGTTCCATCTGATCGTCACTATATAACCGTGGCGACGTGCCACCTAATCCTCACAATATAACTATGGCGGCGTGCCACCCGATCCTCCTAATATACCCATGGCGGCGTGCCACCCAATCGACACATAGAACTCACATAAGGAGATACACATCGACCTAATTTGCTCATTGCGATAAAATACCGAATCTAGGTCACAAGAACGCTAAGTGCATAATGACATCCCTGAGGGGACATATAGGGAGATAAGGTACAAAATTCAAGCAAAACTGAGGTGCGATATACTATCTAAATCTCAAGAGCCATCTTGCTCATAATACGTCATTTCCATGCGGAACCTCAACACATAAAATTTACCAGGCCATCTCACAACTCATACGGCGCATTACATTATTACCTGGAATAGCTGATGACAAAATAACACCCAGACTGTTCCTCCATATGGAACGCTAGCTGAACGAACACAACTGGCCTGATATAAAGCCCAAATTCTCATTTAAATCCATCCACCGACCTCAAGTTTATCCTGATCAAATCAAATTAAGCCAATGACCTTTCAAAGGTCTATACTAATTCCCCACCTCTCGTAACACACAAGGACAACCATCATAACCGGAGTACGATCCACAACTCAGAATCCGAGCGCCCTCCAGGAATCCATTCTCAATCTAACGATATCATCACAATTCTTCATACTTGGTTTATATCTTTAATCAATCTAGTGGCGTCGTGCCACATTTATGCAATCTTCCTGTGGAACACACTCCCACAATCTACCAAACCAATTAACTGGGTCTTACCTCCAACCCACTGACCGCATGAACGCTGATAAGCGATCAAGAATCATTAACCATGATACAAGCCCTCGTTACAAAACACCAATCTCAGGTGACGCTGAGGACAACCCCAACTTACTTTAATCATTCAACCATTTCCTTGATCATCCGAGCCCGTGACATCCTTGTCAACACTGAACTGCAACCTGGATCCTCACTTTGTATTTCCATGCTACTCACTGTACCCAACGTTCAACATACGATAGAACACAATTTTTCATCATAACTCCGAAATCATTAATATTTTAACAATTCATCATATACGAAATTTTCACTTAACTCACTTCGGGAGAATCATAGCAACACACAGGTAAATTCCCATAACCGTAGAATATGCAAATCTGCAAGTAGTGGTCCAAACCACCATAACCCTTCCGAAATCTGCTTCCACATAACAAGCCATAATAGTAGAATGGTTTAGAATGTTATCAATTACGGTGGCCGACAAACCTCACACGTACCGCCACAAATCAAACGCATAACTCGATCACGCTGAATGAACGGATCACAGACCCCAACATGCCAAATTCAACTATGGGCAATCAATCCCTTTCCCTCCAATTTATCCTTGATTGCTTTGGAAATAATACTAATTCTCTTCAACTCATAACATACTCCCTCTACACTCACCCCGAGTGACCTTGAATTGTAAGACCATGTTGTCTCAAATCTAGCAAATTATTTCACATTTCTCAAATGCTACACCACAAGGTAACACATCATAGAACATTTTGGGCACCTTCTCATGAGCTGCTACAAAGCTTGATTCTTAGTTGTACTTATAGGCTTGAAATCATTAGGACCACACTTTATCTTTTGAGTTCCACTAGGACCGTTGCTGAGAACGAGCCACCAGTTCTGACTTGATCCCGAATATAATCAACTCCCTGAATCTTCTAGCACATTAATACCCTCTCAATGAAGCACCTGGCAGAGTCACTCCCCTTTTAACCCATTTTTATACAAGGCATAAATCTTAAATCTTTTCCCAAGTTCGAACATGAGCCCATAAGGCTAACCATAGCACATCCTTTATAATTCCTCCACTTAATTTACTACTTATGGTCTTTTCTCGTAGCTGAATTAATCCATCAATATGCTAATAATCGGAAATCACGTAAGTAGTTAATCATATAGCCCAATCATAAGCGGTGGGACTCTCCCACTTAGCTTGAAGCTATCATTTCACCATTCTTAAGTTCGCCTGACCTTTTTACCTCTTATTGACTTAACCTCGTGCCACCAATTATCAAAATCTCTCAGGATCTCCCTGTAAATCCCCATCTTTCATATTCCGTGTCATCATCCACATTCGTATTACCGATCTCTTTGTTGAACAACCAATATAATTCCTTGCAGAAGCTTCACCAACCACACGACCGCAAATCTGCTCACGGGGAATAACCCTCCAAGGGGAATCACCTCCTGACATCTTCCCACGCTGCTTCACAGGGTGCATTCACTATGACACCAATAGCCCATCCTAAGTCCGAGCTCACCTTCCAATTGCACAAGTCCACTCGCCCCTCGCGGACATCAATTAATTGCGCTACAACATCCTTCCAAATTCAGGGTTATGCTTCACCTCCTCCATTTCAACCAGCTCCTTTCCGCCATATCAATCTTCTACTGCATAATAGCCTATACTTCACAACATACCCGCAGGCTTCAATCACCAATCATTAAAATTCCCAATTCGATCCAAACTCTCTTTAAGGCGCGTAGTCTTCCTACTACCAAGCCCATATGCACACCCGCCACTCTCCCACTTTGGTGGAACTCATATCCTTAAACGGTCACTCGACCTTGCTCCTCATACTTCGCCTTCTAGAAATTTTACTTCCCATATGTCCTTCCTCGTACTTTGCTGCTCAATTGTCACCTTGAATAATATCTATCTTTGTGACACTTGAACCCACCATTGTTATTAACTTTAAACCTTTCCAAAGGTCATCTTTATCGAGCCATCAACATTAGAAATTTTAATTCGATCTTAAACAACCGTATCATGCGATATCTGACAGTTGTACCTCCAATATTATTTCACGATACCCTGCCATAAAAGGCAAATTGTAGCAGATTATAACGCCAACAACTTAGTAAGTTCAATCAGGACCACGACACCCTCTCATAAAAGAAAGCTCAACCACGCTTGCAAATACTAAGCCTCATTACTTCCACCATCGCACACCTGACCATCCTTAGTTCGATTGACTTTCCCCTACCGGGAATAAAATACTGAATCCCTTGATTACATGCTGAGTAAACCTCCCTTCAATTTATTCACTGCCCCGACACATGGGTAACAACCTACCATTACAACAACACTACAGAATAATCACTCATAAGCATCATGGAAACCTGTGTCTAGCCTCAAGGCTCTTAGAAGTTCTATTACTGAGCTGAAACACTAGAATATCCCTCCAAAATGCGACATAATAGTCCAATCAACTATACCGGGAAAATCATTCCGCACCACATTTGTAGTGCCATTACGATCCTTCGATTTTCGATTTATAACAAGCGCTCGCGTAAGATTGAATAGGAAGAAATGAAAGGCACAAGCCTAAAAGGAATCGAACCGCACGAAAAGGAAATCAAGAAGGGAAGTACTCCTAACATCCCTATAGCCTCCCGAGGATAAATATGGACGTCTCTATACCGATCCGCGAGACTCTACTAGACTTGCTCATGACTCTTGAGACCGACAGGAACCTAGTGCTCTGATACCATGTTGTCACGACCCAAAATCCACTAAAGGTCATGGTGGCGCCAGACACTGCCGTCAGGCCAGCCAACTCAAATACTTAATTATCTCATTTCAACACTTTTGAAATCTAGGATTTTTCCTTCATTATTTAGAAATTTTAAAGGATATAGTTAAAATCAAATTTAAATGTTGAACAGTTAATACAATACTTCGAACCATCCCAGAAACCCGGTGTCACAAGTGTATGAGAAACTATCGATATGGAAAAATAAAAATACATCATATGTCCAAAATACAGTGGACAAAGAATAAATAATAAGAAAGCACTCGAAGGAACTACACTAGCTGCAGTTCGTCTCGAACAATGCAGCTCACCTAGTCTAGAGTCATCCATGCTGCCACGCTCAGTAGGCTGCTAGAGGTATACATACCCGTGCAACAATAATGCACGAAAATGTTGTATGAGTACGTAATCAACGTGTAATCAGTGTGTATACCGCCTAATCCCAAAGGGGTAGAGACGAGATGGTCAACTTTGACGCTCTCTAACGGTCCAACAATGATTCATCCTTAATATGTCCATACTAAACAATGGATTTATTTTATAAACATAATTCTAATCATGCTAGAGGAAAAAAGTAAACACGTAATTCCTTCATGGTTAAACTTCCAAAATTTCTCTTTAAATATAATACAAATATTTTTAAGCCACAAAAGGGCAATAATAACATAATGAAGTTCAAGACAACAACAAGACATGCGCAAATCATGCCGAGGTCGACGGCTCGCTCTAACAGAAATGTAAATTGTGTACTACCGAGGGTCGAGCGGCCCGTACCATAGATGAATCCATTTAATCTGCCGAGTCATTCGGCCTGTTCCATAAACAAACACATACCCTGCTCGTGAATCTTGCATGCGACGCAGGTACACATAAGAATACATGCTCAATCAGTCAAATAAGAACTTATCGGGGAATATTTATTCAAATAAAACCAATTCTCCATTAACAATTTAAGAAATGAAGTTTAATCCTTTTAGAAACTCACTCATTAATTCGATGTGAGATAAGCAATTCAAGCTACCAATGGGTTCACAATTAATCCACGTTCAACATGCTTTTGGGTCCTAACTACCCAGACAATAGCATAATAGTAGCTACGCACGGACTCTCTTCACCTCGTGCGTACGTAGCCCCCAAAAATAAGAGCACATAATTAATTACTTCACCTATGGGGTAAATTCCCCCTCACAAGATTAGAAAGGAGACTCACCTTGCTCCGAAGACTCATAACCGGCATATTACATTCTTCTGAAGGCTTGAACCGACACACAATGCACCAAAACTAGCCAATTAATGACAAACTAATGAGAACATGCTCAAATACTTGTTAGAAATTAAAATTACACAGATTCCTAGCTCCGCTTCGTAAAATGACCAAAACACCCTCGGGTCTACATGCTCGGATTCTGAAATTTCTCGAAGACGAAGGTTACCCATGACATTAGGAACTCAAATATATGATTTTCTCCTAATTCCATACTCAGAATCATGGTCAAATTCAAAGAAAGTAAATTCATAGGTTTTCCACCAAAACCCCAAATTTCGATAATATCCTTGCCTAAATCCATGTATAAACCTTGTATTTAACTGAAAGCTAGCATAAATTAATTACCTCATTAAAAGTGACGAAAATGGCACCTCCAAGCTGCTCCCCATCGACTCCAATGGAAGAAAAATGCGGTTGAAATGAACTCAACCCCGAACTTAAAGCATCTCACTGCCCCAGCTGCTTCTGTTTCTGTGGAAATAGTTCCGTTTCTGTGGATGTTGCTTCTGCGACTTTTTGCCGCTTCTACGGCTTTGGGTAAAAGGGAGCTGACCGCTTCTGCGGTCTGGGGGCCGCTTAAGAGGAACCACATTTGTGGTCCCTGGGCCACTTCGGCGATTTCCTTGGACATGGCCCTCTTCCGCTTCTGCGAGCGTTTGACCACATCTGCGGTTATGACAGAAGCAGCAAATCTCAAGCCTTCCCAAATTCCACTTTTCGATCCATTAACCACCCAGAATTCATCCGAGGCCCCCGGGACCCCAACCAATCATACCAACCAGTCCCAAAACACATTACGGACTTGCTCGAGGCTTCAAATCCTATCAATTAACGCTAAAATCACGAATTACACCCCAATTCAAGCTTTATGAACTTCGAACTTTCCAACTTCTACTTTCGATGCTTAACCCTATCAAATCACGTCCGTTTGACCTCAAATTTTACACACAAATCATATTCGACATTACGGACCTACTCCAACTTTCGAAATCAGATTCCGACCCCGATATCAAAAAGTGAACCTCTGGTCAAACTTCTCAAAAACCTTCAAATTCTAACTCTAGCCAAATTGCTCCAAAAGGACCTACAGACCTCCAAATTCTCTTTCGATCTCCCAACTCCAGAATCGCCATACGGAGCTATTCATAGTCTCGAAATTGCAAACGGACATCGATAACACTAAAATGCACTCCGAGCCAAACTTAAGAAATTTCTTCCAAAATGCTAACTTCCACAACAGGCGCCAAAACGCTCCCGGGTTATCCAAAACCCAAACCGGACATACGACCAAGTCCGATATCATCATACGAACCTACTAGAACCTTCAGATCCCCATTCCGAGGTGGTTTACTCAAAAATCCAATCCTAGTTCATTATTTCAACTTTAAGCTTCTCAAATGAGAATTTTTATTTAAATTTAACTCCGATCTTCCTGAATTTAAATTCCGACAATGCGAACAAGTTACAATACTTGAAATGAAGCTGCTCGTGGCCTCAGATTGCATAACGACATGCTAGGGCTGAAAACGACCGATCGGGACATTACATCAGAAGAAAAGTGATAAAATAGGGAACCTTCTTGACACAGCCCGAAATCGGGGTGTCACAAGTCATGAGCTACTGTAGAGTTTTATATTAAGTCTACAAAATGTAAATATAACGAATGAGTAACAACAATATTAAAAGGGGAGAGATAAGGGCTGCGAACGTCAATAGCTACCTCGTCACTCCGACTAGCCTCCTGATCTGGGAAGAATCAGTGCTCAAGGATAGACTCCACAATGCCTGTATCTGCACACATGGTGCAGGGAGTAATATGAGCGCTCTGAACTAGTAAGTAACAACAATAAATAATATTTAAAAGTAAGAAAGCACATAACAACAAAGGGAAGTTCCATATCAGGCAGTAAAAATAATAAATCCGTAGGACAGAACAGTATAAAAATGAAATTTCCTTTTTAAAGTAAAACCAGTAAATCAGGTAAGATATCGAGTAAGTAGAGAATAGAAATCTGCCCCTAGGGCCCAGAGTCAATTACTCAGAACAGTATTGTCACGACCCAGATTTCCCACCATCGGGAGTCGTGATGGCGCCTACTATCGAAGGTAGGCAAGCCAAACCTTTTAAACATTCCCTAATTTCACCTCAATAAGAACAATATAAATATAGCGAGTCATTTAAATTAAAGTGGAAGTTTAACATTTCTCTACCCAAGACTGGTGTCGCTATCTCACGAACTACTAAAGAGTGCTACAAACAAGTCTGAATAGAAATACGTAAATGTCTGTCTCGGTACAATGAAAATAGACTGAAAACATAGAAAGGGACTTCTGCCTGCGAATGCCAGCTAGGCTACCTCATAAGTCCCTGGACTGAAGTCAGCTCCCGATCAGTATCCTACTACTGTGGTCCAAAAGCTGCTCCAGTACCGTGATCTGTGCAAAAGAGCACAAAAGTGTAGTAGTAGCACAACCGACCCCATGTGCTAGTAAGTGCCTGGCCTAACCCCGACAAAGTAGTGACGAGGCTAGACAGGACTACCAAGTCAGCCTGTGTAGTTCAATATATATATATGCAAATAAAGGAAAAAATACAGAAATTAAACAGTTAAGAGGGAGGGGAGCATACTATGGGAGGAAAGTACAGTCCGGGTATAAAATCAGTAATTTAAGTAAGAAATAGGGCAATAACAATAATTAATGAGAGAATGAAAAATCAACAGTTGCACGACATAACCTTCGTGCTTTTACTCTCGTCCTCATCAAAAGCAATCAAGTAAAGTGGACGGCATTAACCTTCGTGCTTTGCCTCACATAACTCTCAAATCATGGCACGGAATGATCCTTCGTGCAATAGTAATCAAATCAGAGCACGGAATGTTCCTTCGTGCATAAATAATCAACACATGGCACGGAATGGCCCTTCATACAAATATAACCAAAACATGGCACGGAATGACCCTTCGTGCAAATATAATCAAAACATGGCACGGAATGACCCTTCGTGCATTATCACTCTTCCTCACCCAAATAGTAATCACAACCAAATTGGGCGAGGGGATAAACAAATAATAAGAAATGTCCCGGCAAGGGAAAAACATAATTAAACAGCTAAATCCCGACAAGGGAGCCACAACAATAACTTTCACATCCCGGCAAGGGAGATAATCAATATACTCAAATAATCCCTGCAAGGGATCAATCATATCTCTTTTCATTTCTTATTCAACAGTCCTGTTATTGTTCGAGCCAATGCTCCAAAGACTTTACAATTCACAATCAATTCTTATACTGTAACGACCCGACCGGTTGTTTTGAGTACTAGCGCTCCGTTCAGCAGTCGGAGGCCATGAACAACTTCATTTCAGGTAGACTTGTTCGCATGGTCGGAATTCAAATTCGGAAAGATCGAAGTTAAATTTAGATGAGAATTCTCATTTGAGAAGCTTAAAGTTGAAAGAATTAACTAGGATTGGATTTTTGAGTAAACGACCTAGGAATTGGGATTTGAAGGTTCCAGCAGGTTTGTATGATGATTTCGGACTTGGACGTATACCCGGATTGGGTTTTGGATAACCCGGGAGCGTTTTGGCACCTAATGTGGAAGTTAGCATTTTTGAAGGAATTCTATAATTTTGGCTTGAAGAGCATTTCAATGTTATCAAAGTCCGTTTGGAATTACAAGACTGTGAATAGCTCCTTATAGTGATTCTGGAGTTGGGGGCGCGATCGGAGGTGAATTCGGAGGTCCGTAGACCATTTTGAAGCCATTTGGCTAAAGATAGAAAGTTGAAGGTTTTGGAAAGTTTGACCGGGGGGTTGACTTTTTGATATAGGGGTCGGAATCAAATTTCGGAAGTTGGAGTAGGTCCGTAATGTCAAATATGACTTATGTGCAAAATTTGAGGTCAATCGGACGTGATTTGATAGGTTAAAACATCGGAAATGAAAGCTAGAAATTTTAAAGTTCATAAACTTGAATTTGGGGTGTAATTCGTTATTTTTACATTGTTTGATGTGATCTGAAGCCTCGAGCAAGTCTAGAATGTGTTTTGGGATTGGTTGGTATATTTGGTTGGGGTCCCGGGGGCCTCGGTAGATTCCGGATGGTTAACGGATCAAATTTTGCCTTGAGAGGGTGGATGGTTTGCTGGTATTTTTGCAGCAGAGTTTTACTCTATGCGATTGCATGAGAGGATATGCGATCACATAGAGAAAAAGTTAAGTGGCTAGAATTTGGCCTATGCGATCGCATTCAGTCATGATGCGATCGCGGAAGAGGATTTCAGGGACCTATGCGATCGCATGGCTTGGTGGTGCGATCGCATTGAAGGACTTTTGGGAGGAAGCCAAGTTGCTCTATGCGATCGCAGGGCTTTGTATGCGATCGCATAGAAGGTTTGCTGGGCAGTGTTGTTTTAAAATCCGATTTTTGGCTCATTTCATTTCATTTTCTTCCATGGGAGCGATTTTTGGAGCAACTTTGGAGCATCATTTTCATCATCAAACATGGGGTAAGTGATTTCAACCGGTTTTGTGTTAAATACAAGTCTATACATGGATTGAACCATGGAAATTAGAGTAAATATTGAGGTTTTGGTTGAAAACCTAGAAAATTATAAACTTGGATTTTAGCCACGATTTTGAATATGGAATTAGGATAAAATTGTATATTTGAGACCCTAAGGTCATGGATAATCTTTACCTTTGAGAAAAATTTGGATTTCCGGGCATGTAGGCCCGAGGGCATTTTGGTCATTTCACTAAACGAAGTTGGGAATTGTATAATTTGAATTGTTAGCGACTATTTGAGTATATTCTCATTAGTTTGCCATTATTTGGCTAGTTTTGGTGCATTGTGCATTGGTTCAGGCCTTCGGAAGGATGTAGAATGCCTATTTCGAGTCTTTGGTTCGAGGTAAGTGGCTTGCCTATCCTTGTGTGGGGGACTTCGTCCCTTGGGATGTGATAATTGATAATTGAATGCCTTGTACGTGAGGTGACGAGCGCGTACTTAAGCAAATTGTTGAAACCCGGATTTTTACTTAATTACTTGATTTGGATTCTCTTTCATATTTGCCTTACTTTACTTGATTTTATAGCCTGTGTTAGCATAGAAGAGCATGTTTAATTGATTCAAGCTGCCTATTTGTTTAGATTGCCTTAACTGTGATTACATGGAGAATGTTTAGGCCAGTATTCTTTGATGCCTTGTATAGTTGTACTTAAATTTCTGAGTATTTCTCTGATGTTGATTGCACATTTACATTGGGACTACAGATGCGGTACTCCGGGAGCTCCCCCTTGTTTGTTTACTTTGGGACTACGGGTTCGATTCCCGGGAGATCCCCCTATATTTTATTTTGGGAGTACGGGTTCGATTCTCGGGAGGTCCCCCTGTACTTTTATTTTGGGACTACGGGATGGTATCCCGGGAGATCCCTTTGCATTTTATTTTGGGACTACGGGACGGTATCCCAGGAGATCCCCCTGCATTTTATTTTGGGACTAGGGATGGTATCCTGGGAGATCCCCCTGGACTTTTATTTTGGGACTACGGGACGGTATCCCGGGAGATCCCCGTGCACATTGATGATTGGATTACGGAACGGTATCCGGGGAGATTCTTTGATATTGATAAGAGATCTGGACTACAGGACGGTATCCCGGGAGATTCCTTGATATTGATATGATATTTGGAATACGGGACGATATCTCGGGAAGTTTCATTGGACAGTTGAGAAAAGAGCTACCAGACGGTATCCTGGAAGACCCTCGTCGGTATTCTTGAAATGTTGATGTATTTACTCTGTGTTTCTGTTTTGTCTTGCAGTATTATATTTCATTGATCTGTCTTATCACTTCACTGTGTTCATTAGTTTTCATCAGACTTCGATACTGTAAATCTCTTGCTATTTTATTGTTTCTGTCTCAGTAGGGCCCTGACCTTTCCTCGTTACTACCCAACCGAGGTTAGGCTTGGCACTTGGTGAGTATCGCTGTGGTGTACTCATGCTACTCTTCTGCACACTTTTGTTGTGCAGATCCAGGTACTTCTGGTCAGACTTTCTATCGGTGATTCAGGCAATACATTCGGAGGCTTGAGGTATATTCTGCCGCGTCCGTAGATCAAAGAGTCTCCTTCAACTCTAGCTTATAGTTAGCAGTTCCATTTCATGTGTTCAGTTATGTAGACATTTTTGGATGTTAGAGACGTGACTTATGTTCTTTTAGCCTATGTTGCCTGTGGGTTTCCGGGTCTTGGAGGTTACTTCAGTGTTGGTATTAAAGTGTATGTGCCAGGCGACAATTGTATACATTTTTTATTTTATTTAGTTTTTATTTTAAATTTCGAAATTGTTATTACTTCCGCAATGTGTTAGGCTTACCTTGTCGCGAAGACTAGGTGCCATCATGACGTGTTCACAATTGGTGAACTAGGGTCGTGACAAGTTGGTATCAGAACTCTAGGTTCATAGAAGTCACGGGACACATGCCGGTTTATTAGAGTCTCACTGATCGGTACGGAGACGTCTGTACTGATCTACGAGGGGCTAAGTAACTGTTAGGAAAAAAAATTCCACTTCATTTCATTCCTTATCGTGCGACCTTTATTCAGCTGGAGTCTATATCATATGTTCTTTTGTATCCACTCGTGTGTTGAAAATTGTGCACCCGATATCAATTATGCGTCGACGGTTCGTGATGCTACAGAAAGATTATAAGGGAGCCAAGAATTTGCTCAACCATTGTTACCACGTGTCATCCATATCGATAATGCAGAAGTATTGAGAGATCATTCAATGGTGCACGTGAGGGTGCATTAAGTTCTAATATCTGGTTGTTAAGAACGATCTTGAGAAGGTTTACTTAATTGCCTAAATGACGTAATAATGGTAGAGTGATGAAGTGGATATAGACCTGAAGATAGTTGGTGGTAATACAGACTATGTGGTTCGTATGAGATATCTATTTTGCGAAGGATTCAACCAGCAACCGAGATGCTGGAGGACGTGAGTTTAACTGTCCTAAGAAGGACAGGTACCAAACAAATGGCTTGAGTTGTCTTATGATTGTGACGTACAAACGATTAAGGTTAGTATCATGGATTATCATGATGTATCTCATGGCTTCGTGCCAAGTGAAAGGATTTCACTATCAACGATCAAATTATAGGTCATGTGTCATATCAGATTTGGCCTGCGATGTATTTAAGTGGTATTCAAAAGTTCTCTTAAACTTGCTTATGAGTAACAGTTGAAATTTGTATGGTATGACGTTTGACTTTTGATGTTCCTATGTCCATAAAAAATTCTACATTTCAATATCAGCAGGGAAAACCTTGACAAAGGCTATATGGTGCTTCATAGATTTGTGAGAATCACAGTATGTCTTAAGCTGTCGTTGGCAAATGATGCTCGGTGTATGGAGCGGGAAGATGTTTGGTTGTTTTGGAATGAGGTCATACCCTATGGTATCAGAGTGCTAATGAGGCACATCTGGTTATGTTCATTGGATCAAGTAAATTGCAATTTGAATAAGAGTAAATGACTTAATAGAATGGTTCTAATGTGTTCGAGAGTCGTGTAATAGTGGCTTTGAGCTAAGTGGGAGAGTCCCACCGCTTACGATTGGGTTGCATGGTTAATTACCTGCGTGAATTCTGGGTATTAGCGTATTAATGTGTTATTGCAGCTCAGAAAAGGACCATGAGTAGTAATTTGAGTAAATGAATTGTTGAATGCATGCTATGGTTAGCCTTATTGGCTCATGTTCAAACTTGAGGGAAGATTCATGATTTATGCCTCGTATAGGTGCAGGCTTCGAGGGAAGTGATCCCGCTGGGTGCTTTATCGAGAGGGTATTCATATGTTATAAAATTCAGTAGAGTTGGTTGCATACTGGGCCAAGTCAGAGCCGGGTGGCTCTCAATAGCGGTCCTAGTGAATTCAAGAGGTAAAGTGTGGTGCCTGATGATTCTGAGTCTATAAGTACAGTTAAGAGTCAAGCTTTTGAAGCAACTTATGAAGAAAGGCACAAAATGTTCTATGATGTTTTGACTTGCGGTGTAGCATTTGAGACAGCATGGTCTCGTGAATTAAGGTCACTCGGGGTGAGTGCGGTTGGAATAAGTTAGGTGTTGAAGGGAGATATTATTTCTAAGGCAATCAAGAATAAACTGGAAGGAAGTAGATTGATTAGCCATAGTTGAGTTGGCATATTGGTGTCAGTGATCGGTTCGTTCAGCGTGATCGAGATATGCATGTGATTTGTGGCGGTGCGTGTGAGACTTGTCGGCCGTAGTGATTGATGTTATTCTGAAGCATTCTTCTGCTAGGACCTGTTATGAGTAAGCGAATCCCGGAAAAAGGGTTAGGGTGTCTTGTACCACTACTTAGAGATTGGCATATTCGACGGTTATGAGAATTCGCCTGTATGTTGCTATCGTTCTCCTGAAGTGAGTTAAATGGAAAGCCTTACGTGATGAAGTATTAACCTATCGTCGATTCTAGAGTTGTGATGGAAATCGTGTTTATCGTATATCGGCACGTGAGGTGCAGTGAGTGGTATGGAATTTGAAGTAAGGACTAAGGTCGCAGTTGGTTAGTGAAAGTGATGTCAAGAGCTCAGGTGAGCAAGAAAGGAGTTTTAGTGTTTTGAGTAAGATGGGTATTGGCGTCAGTGTCATCTGAGATCGGTGTTCTATGAGAAAGGCTTTGCATCCCGGTTAGGGATTCTTGATCGCTTTTCAGCGTATGTGCAGGCCCGTTAATTATTTCGAAAGATGGTGGGAGCTTGTCCTACAGGAAGATTGTATAAGTGTGACATGTAGTCACTTGATTAATTAGAAATTTAAACCAAGTATGAGGATTTTGGTAATATCATCCATTTGAGAATTTATGCCTGGAGGGCACTCTGCTTATTGGGTTATGGACCTGTGAAATATTATTGGCCTAACTTGGCATGATCAGGATAGACTTGAGGTCGGTGGATAGATTTGAATGTGGAAGGAAGCCTTACGTTAGGCCAGTTGTGTTTATTTCAGCAATGCGCTCCTTGTGGAAGGATAGTTGCGGTCTTATTTTGTGGTCAGTTAATTCATATAAAGATATATTTTGCCATATGAGTTGTGAGACAGCTTGGTAAATTCCTTATGTGTTGAGGTTTCGCTCAGCGGTGATGTTATATAAGCAGGATGGCTCTTGAGACTTATATCATGTATCGCAACTCAGTTGTGCTTGAGTTTGTAGCCTATAGCGCTATATGTTCCCTTGTGAATGATATTATGCACCTTAGTGTGTTTATGACCGATATTAGATATTTTGATGTGATGAGTTATTCAGCTCGACATATATCACCTTATGTGAGTTCCGTATATGGATCGGGTGGCACGCCGCCATGGGCATGTTGTTTAGATTGGGTGGCACGTCGCCACGGATATGTTGTTTGGATCGGGTGGCACGCTGCCATGGATATATTGTTTGGATCGGGTTGCTCGCCGCAACAGTGTGATGTTCAGTTCAGTGCCCATATTTGCTTTTATGTGTTATGTTTCCTGTTTTCTGAGGAAGTCCATGTTAGTGTGCGAGTTGAGTAGTTCTTTCTAGAGTTCGCCTTCCTTTTGTATCGCGTACGAATTAGTAGCCTACTGGCACATTATGTCGTCTTGCGGGACTTTTGATTATGTCTGAGGTAGCTTATCGCCTGAGCAGCTCGTACTGGATGAGACGAGGTTATTGGATTTAGGGTCAGTGCAAACTGACTATATGAAGTATATTATAGAGCAAAGGTCATTCTCTGGTTTGGGACAGGGTAATGGATTTTGTCAAGAGTATAGATCCAATGAATTGTTGATTCGGCAATTGGTTATTTCAGCTCATCTCTTCCGTCATATCGATGTTGTAATTTCGGCATCAGATTTGTGGAATTTCGACTATTATGTTTAAAGAATGTTATTGTGGTCCTATGAGTAAAGTGATGCAAAGTGTGAATTCAGCAAGTTATATAGTTATGTTTGGGTACAGCGTGTGCAGATTGATATGGTGGTCGTAGGATGGAAACATGCTTGGCAGGAAATTCCGGATGTTGGAATTGGGCCTAGTGGCTTATTTGCTTGAATAAAGGAGTATGTCTACAGAGTGATCGAGCTTATGTGCTCAGCTAAGTTTTGGTAGCACGGGAAGGTGCGTGAGTTGCTAAACAGTGATTTCAGACTACTCCAGCACAATTCTCAGCACGTTCGAGGATGAACTTATGTTTAAGTGGGAGAGAATGTAACGACCCGACCGGTCGTTTTGAGTACTAGCGCTCCGTTCAGCAATCGGAGGCCATGAACAGCTTCATTTCACGTATTATGACTTGTTCGCATGGTCGGAATTTAAATTTGGAAATATCGAAGTTAAATTTATATGAGAATTCTCATTTGAGAAGCTTAAAGTTAAAAGAATGAACTAGGATTGGATTTTCGAGTAAACGACCTCGGAATTGGGATCCGAAGGTTCCAGCAGGTTCGTATGATGATTTCGAACTTGGGCATATGCCCGGATTGGGTTTTGGATAACCCGGGAGCATTTTGGCGCCAAATGTGGAAGTTAGCATTTTTGAAGGAATTCTATAAGTTTAGCTTGAAGAGCATTTCAATGTTATCAAAGTTCGTTTGGAATTCTGAGACTGTGAATAGCTCCTTATAGTGATTCTGGACTTGGGGGCAGGATCGGAGGTGAATTCGGAGGTCCGTAGACCATTTTGAAGCCATTTGGCTAAAGATAGAAAGTTGAAGGTTTTGGAAAGTTTGACATGGGGGGTGATTTTTTGATATTGGGGTAGGAATCAAATTCCGGAAGTGTGAGTAGGTCAGTAATGTCAAATATGACTTATGTGCAAAATTTGAGGTCAATCGGACGTGATTTGATAGGTTTAAACATCGGAAATGAAAGCTAGAAATTTTAAAGTTCATAAACTTGAATTTGGGGTGTAATTCGTTATTTTTACATTGTTTGATGTGATTTGAAGCCTCGAGCAAGTCTGGAATGTGTTTTGGGATTGGTTGGTATGTTTGGTTGGGGTCCCCGGGGCCTCGGGTGGATTCCGGATGGTTAACGGATCAATTTTTGCCTTGAGAGGGTGGCTGGTATTTTTGCAGCAGAGTTTTACTCTATGCGATCGCATGAGAGGATATGCGATCGCATAGAGCAAAAGTTGAGGGGCTGGAATTTGNGTTTAGATTGCCTTAACTGTGATTACATGGAGCATGTTTAGGCCAGTATTCTTTGATGCCTTGTTTTGTTGTACTTAAATTTCTGAGTATTTCTTTGATGTTGATTGCGCATTTACATTGGGACTACGGATGCGGTACTCCGAGAGCTCCACCTTGTTTGTTTACTTTGGGACTACGGGTTCGATTCCCGGAGATCCCTCTGCATTTTATTTTGGGAGTACGGGTTCGATTCTCGGGAGATCCCCCTGCACTTTTATTTTGGGACTATGGGACAGTATCTCGGGAGATCCCCCTGTATTTTATTTTGGGACTACGGGACGGTATCCCGAGAGATCCCCCTGCATTTTATTTTGGGACTACGGGACGGTATCCCGGGAGATCCCCCTGCATTTTATTTTGGGACTACGGTACGGTATCCCAGGAGATCCCCCCTGCATTTTATTTTGGGACTACGGGACGGTATCCCGGGAGAGCCCCCTGCACTTTTATTTTGGGACTACGGGACAGTATCCCGGGAGATCCCCCTGCACATTGATTATTGGATTACGGAACGGTATCCGGGAAGATTCTTTGATATTGATATGAGATCAGGACTACGGG
This sequence comes from Nicotiana glauca, assembly GCA_026770625.1. Taxonomy (NCBI): domain Eukaryota; kingdom Viridiplantae; phylum Streptophyta; class Magnoliopsida; order Solanales; family Solanaceae; genus Nicotiana; species Nicotiana glauca. Next base: position 59,033 of record MU692150.1, read on the forward strand.
ACGGTATCCCAGGAGATTCTTTGATATTGATATGAGATCTGGACTACGGGACGGTATCTCGGGAGATTCCTTGATATTGATATGAGATCTGGACTACGGGACGGTATCCCGGGAAGTTCCATTGGACAGTTGAGAAAAGAGCTACAGAACGGTATCGTGGAAGACCCTCGTCGGTATTCTTGAAATGTTG
>MU692150.1:60740-156848 GCA_026770625.1 Nicotiana glauca
GTTTCTGTCTCAATAGTGCCCTGACCTTTCCTCGTCACTACCCAACCGAGGTTAGGCTTGGAACTTACTGAGTACCGCTGTGGTGTACTCATGCTACTCTTCTGCACACTTTTGTTGTGCAGATCCAGGTACTTCTGGTCAGACTTTCTATCAGTGATTCAGGCGATACATTCGGAGACTTGAGGTATATTCTGTTGCGTCCGCAGATCAAAGAGTCTCCTTCTACTCTAGCCTATAGTTAGCAGTTCCATTTCATGTGTTCAGTTGTGTAGACATTTCTGGATGTTAGAGCCGTGACATATGTTCTTTTAGCCTGTGTTGCCCGTGGGTTTCAGGGTCTTGGAGGTAACTTCAGTGTTGGTATTAAAGTGTATATGCCAGGCGGAAATTGTATACATTTTTCATGTTATTTAGTTTTTATTTTAAATTTCGAAATTGTTATTACTTCCGCAAAGTGTTAGGCTTACCTGGTCGCGAAGACTAGGTTCCGTCATGACGTGTTCACAATTGGTAAACTAGGGTCGTGACATATACTCTCCACATCACATAGGATTTATCAATTAACATGGAAGAGTCATAACAATATCAGAATAAGTACAAACAAGGACCCACGATCATGCTAGACACCGGTGTATAGATACTCGTCACCATGCCTATACATCGTACTCAACACTTAGCAATTAGCAAACAACACCCTAATCCTATTCCCTCAAGCCAAAGTTAGATCAAACAGTTACCTCAAATGCTCTAAAAATCCACTCAAGCCTCTAGTATAGTTTTACCCCTGGAATTAAGCACAAAACAGCTCGAATCTAGTCACAAATTACTTGAATGTATCAAAAAATGCTAATTGAATCAACTTGAATGCATTAAAATGAATTTCCCGAAGTTTTACTCAAAAATTCCCAAAACGCCTCCGGGGCCACGTGGTCAAAACCCGAGGTTTGGACCAAAACCCGGTTACCCATTCCCCCACGAGTTCATATCTATGATTTGTTTTGAAATAGGACCTCAAATTGATGTCCAAATCCCCAATTTTAAGAAAACCTAGGTTCTACCCAAAATCCTCATTTTCACCCATGGAAATCCTTGATTTTAAGATAAAAACATGTTTAATGATGTTAGAGATTGAATAAATTAAGTAAAAGTTGACTTACAAATGATTTGGAAGAAGGTTTGTGCTTTTTGTACTGCGATGAATTACTTCGCATTTGCGAAGATTGCTGCCTAGGGAAAGTCTCGCATTTGCGATAAAATGCTCGCAATTGCGAGCTCGCATTTGTGAGTGTTGGCTTCACAATTGCGAAGCCTGCAGAGCTGGAGAACACCAGATTTTTAAAAATGAGAAAATGCAATCCGATGCGTATCCAAAACTAACCCGAGCCGTCGGGGCTCCAAACCAAACATGTACACAACCTCAAAAACATCGTACGGACTTACTCGAGCGATCAAATCGCCAAAATAACATCGTTTACATAGAATCAAGCCTCAAAACGCATGATTTTCTTTCAACTTTCATAAAACTCAAATTTTCCATTTTAAGTACGAATCACGTCAAATGACGTCCGTTTTCAACCAAACTTTACAGATAGTGCTTAAATCATATATAAGACTTGCATCGGGTGTCGGAACAAAAATATGAGCCCGATACCATAGTCTTTTAATCAATTTTAATTTCCAATTTTCTTAATTAATTTCAGAAAATAATTTCACAGAAAAATTCATTTCTTGGGCTTGGGACCTTGGAATTCAATTCTGGGCACACACCCAAGGCCCTTATTTTTCTACGGACCCTCCGGGATCGTCAAATCACAGGTCCGGGTCCGTTTACCCAAAATGATGACATAAGTCAATATTATGCATATTAATATCAAAATTCACCATTTTTCACATAGAACTCATATATAAGCTTTCCGGCTATGCGCCCGGACTATGCACGCAAATCGAGACAACTATAAGTGAGGTTTTCAAGGCCTCGAAAGCACGGATTAAAAGAGAAAACAGGTGATGACCCTTTGGGTCGTCACAAGTATCAGCCCCTCGGGCTCAGTATCACATCGCTGAGATAAGTATCAGCCCCTCAGTCTCAGTATCACATCACATGGGTACCCGCGATCACTGGGGGTCAACAGACTCCGAGAGGGGGCCCTTACGGCCCAAGCGCAATATCAGGCCACCTCGTCGCATATAAATCAAGGCCTGAAAGCCTTCCCGTATCACACTCGAGGCCTGAAAGCCTCATCACAATACACTCGAGGCCTGAAAGCCTCCTCATATATCACTCGAGGCCTGAAAGCCTCCTTACCTCACGCTCAATGCCTGAAAGCCTCACTCAGTCCAAAAAATATCATAAGCCCCTCGACCATCAATAGAATAATAGTTCCTAGCCCAAAACATCAGTGAAATATCATTTAAAGCGGCTGAGTTTGCAAAAAAGTATAATCATTAGGACTAAGTTCAAATAACGTATCAAAATAGTGAGGAAATAGTGATGACAATCCCCGAAGGATTCAAATTAATGGCTTAAGACCAAAACATGGCAATAAGCCCAAATCACGATGATAAACAAATCAACTTAGTCAAATACGCGGTAAAATATCAAACAGAATGAACCAAGTCACAATCCCCAGCAGTAAACAACCCCGCGCTCACCATTAAGCGCACATTTCACCTCAATACCGCACCACGTTGTGCAAATCTGGGGTTTCAAACCCTCAGGATAATATTAACTATCATTACTCACCTCTAGCCGGCCAAAAGTCTAGCTCGCTATGCCTTTTCCTCTCGAATCGACCTCCTCATGCGTCAAATCTGATCAAAACCACAAGAAATACGTTACAATAGGCTAAGAGAACATAATCCAATCGAAAAGACTCGACAAAATATCAAAAATCACGAAATTGGCAAAACCCGAGCCCCGGGCCCACTTCTTGAAAAATTAGAAAATTCACATCACTGGATTCCTTATCTCGCCATGAGTCTATACATATCAAATTTGCCAAAATCCGAGCTCCAATGCTCCCTCAAACCCCAAATTTTCATTCAAAAAGTCAAGCCCTAATTCTTCCCCTTTTAATCAAATTTCCATGAATTTAAGTGTTGAATCCACAATTAAATGATTTTTCTAGGCCATAAGACTTACCTCCAATCGATTCCCAGTCAAAACCCTCTTTAATCCTCATCAAAATCTCTCAAGGTCACTCAAAAATGGAGGAAATGGGACTTGGTTCGCGGATGAAATATTTAATAAAACCCTTCTGTCATACCAGATTTTACTCTATGTGATCGCATCCACGCCTCTGCGATCGCATAGCACAACTTCCCCAGGCCTCCAAAATGGCCTATGCGAACGCAACCCCTTAACTACGATCGCACTGCTTAGCCAATCAAAACTATGCGATCGTATACCCTACTCCGCGATCACATTGAACAAAGTACTCCTTAGGACCTCAGGTCCATTTAACACTACGCGATCGCAATACACCTCATGCGGTCGCAATGAACCACTTGCGGTCGCAATGAACAACCTCCTTAACATATGTGATCGCATATCCTATTTTGTGGTTGCAATGAGGAATCATAACAGCCTCCCAAAACCATTCTATGATATTGCAATGGTCCTCCTACGATCGTAAAGAACAAAAAGGTCTGCAACACATTGCTGGAAAACTTGCAACTTTCAAAAACCAAGATTGGTCCGATTGACCATCCGAAATCACCCCGAGGCCCCTGGGACCTCAACCGAAAGTGCCAACACAACCTATAACATCATTCAAACTTGTTCTAATCATCAAAACACATCAAACAACGCTAAAACCATCAAATCACATCGGATTAAAGACTAAGTTCTTCAAAAACTTCCTAATTACGCATTCGATAAAAAACAACACCAAAACACCTCCAAATGACCTAAAATTTTACACACACATCCAAAATCTCCTAACGAAGCTACAACAACTCTCGAAATTCAATTTCGACCCTCGGATCAAAACCTCAACTATCAATCGAAATTCGCAAAAATACTAACTTCGCCAATTCAAGCCTAATTCTACACCGGACCTCCAAATTCAATTCTGATCACATTCCTAAGTCAAAAATCATCCCACGAAGCTAACCGAATCACTGGAAATCACATCCGAGCCCTCTAACTCAATAGTCAACATCTGGTTGACTTTTCCAAAATAAGCCTTCCTTAAAGAGACTAAGTGTCTCATTTCCATCCAGAATCAATCAAAATCAGTTCATTCACACAAGACTCGTATAATAACACATAAGGAAGTAGAAAATAGGAGAAACCATGTGATAACTCACGTGACGACGGGCCGTGTCGTCACACAAATCTAGTATAATTAATTGGAGTTCTTATTTGGTTGCTTCCTGTAAATTATGCTGGAGATATGTCATGTGAAAACATAATCTCCACTGTTTTATACTAGAGTTCTTATTGTGGTTGCTTCCTATAAATTATGCAGGAGATATGTCATGCGAAAGCATAATCTCCAGTGTTTTATACTGGCTGGGCACAATCCAGACTTTTCCGCCTATAATAATCCAAATTTTTTTTATCATAAATTCGTCCAAAGATTCTTACTCCTTATAAATTATGCTGGAAATACTATTAATGAAGGCATATAAGCCAATATATTATAATGGAGAAGTTGAAAATAGTATCTAGAACAATTAACTAAAAATAAATAATTGAATATTTTGTTTCCTGTATATTATACTGGAGGTGTATACTGTTAAACCATTATGTCCTATATTTAATACTGGACATGAATAATCCTAAATTTTTAACCCTAAATTTGTTCAATTTTGGTTACTCCCTATCAAAATATGGTGGAATTGCTAATCATGAAGGGATATAATCCAGTTTATTATAATGTAGAAGTGAAAAATAGTGGAAACTTGATATCCAGGACAATTTACTCGAATTAAATAATTTAATATTTTGTTTCATGTATAATACACTGGAGTTGTATATTGTAAAACAACTATGTATTGTATTTAACACTAGACGTGAATAATGCAGATTTTTATCCTATATTCGTCCAATTTTGATTACCTGCTAGAAAATATGCTGGAAATATATATTATGAAACCATAATGACTTGTATTTAATGCTGGACGTGAATAATCTAAATTTTTTAGCGATAAATTCGTCACATTTTGGCTACTCCATATAAAATATGCTGGAAATGCTACTCATGAAGGGGTATAAGCCATTATATTATAATGGAGAAGTGGAAAATACTGAAAATTTGGTAATTAGAATAATTTACTGGAATTAAATAAATTAATATTTAATTTTTTTGTATATTACACTGGAATTTGATATTGCAAAACCACTATGTCCTGTATTTAATACTGAATGTGAATAATGCATATTATCTTATATTCATCTAATTTTGATTACCCCTATAGAATATGCTGGAATTGCTACTCATGAAGGCATGTAAGCAGTATATTATAATGGAGAAGTGGAAAATAGTGGAAACTTGGTATCCATAACAATTTACTAGAATTAAATAATTTAATATTTTGTTTCTTGTATAATACACTACAGTTATATATTGTAAACAACTATATCTTGTATTTAATACTGGACGTGAATAATCCAAATTTTTTAACCATAAATTCGTTCAATTTTTGTTATGTAACGCCCCGATCGGTCGTTTTGAGACCTAGCACGTTGTTCAGCAATATGAAGCCATGAGCAACTTCATTTCAGGTATTGTGACTTATTCGCATGGTCAGAATTTAAATTCAGGAAGATCGGAGTTAAATTTAAATGAAAATACTTACTTGAGAAGCTTTAAGTTGAAAGAATGAAATAGGATTGGAATTTTGAGTAAACAACCTTGGAATCAGGATCTGAAGGTTCCAGCAGGTTCGTATGATGATTTCGGACTTTGGCGTATGCCCGGGTTGGGTTTTGGATAACTCGGGAGCGTTTTGGCGCCTATTGTGGAAGTTAACATTTTAGAAGAAATTTCTTAAGTTTGGCTTGGAGTGCATTTTAGCGTTATAGATTACCGTTTGGGATTCCGAGTCTAGGAATAGCTCCGTATGGCGATTCTAGAGTTGGGAGCGCGATCTGAATTGAATTCTGAGGTCCGTAGGTCATTTTGAAGCCATTTGGCTAGTGGTTTCCGCAAAAGAGGAAATGTCTGGAGGCAGGGGGTTGTTTTAAGTCGGATTTTGGTCATTTCTTCTTCATTTTTTCATGGATTTGGCGATTTTTGGGAGGATTAAAGAGAGGGTCTTCATCAATAATGTTAAGGTAAGCTATTTCTACCTATTATGAGTTAAATACATTAATTATTTATGGATTTTAATATGAAAATGGGTAGAAAATTGAGGGTTAGAAGAAAACCTAGAAAAATTATATTCTTGGAATTTACCCACGATTTTGAGTATGGAATTTAGAGAAATTATATATTTTAGTTTGTCGTTAATTTGCTAGTTTTGGTGCATTGTGTGTTGGATCAAGCCTTCGGAAGAATGTTGGATGCCGCTTTTGAGTCTTCGGAGCGAGGTGAGTCTCCTTTCTACTCTTGTGAGGGGGAATTTACCCCATAGGTGAAGTGATTGATTATGTGCTCCTATTTGTGGGGGCTACATACACACGAGGTGACGAGAGTCCGTGTGTAGCTACTATTATGCTATTGTCTGGGTAGTTAGGACCCATCAACATGTTACACTTGGATTAGTTATGAACCCATCGATAGCTTAGATTGTTTAAATAACCTTTGATTAGTAAACAAATTTAAAAAGAGATTAAACATCATTTCCCGAATTGTTAAACAGAGAATTGTTTTTATTTGGATAATTATTCCCCGATAGAATTCTAATTGGCAATCTGAGCACATATCTTATGTGTACCTGCGTCGCATGGATGATTCGCGAATAGGGTGATTGTTTATTTTATGTTGACCGCGTCGCATGGATGATTCACGAGCGGGGATATAGATCACACTAAATTAATAAATGGATTTTTAAAAAGACTTAAACTTCGTTTTCTCAAATTATTAAAGAGAATTGGCCTTTCTTGGATAATTTCTCCATGTTGACTTCTTGACTAATTGTCTGTCTGTGAGTTTATTTTGGAACGGGCCGAATGCCTCGGCAGATTAATAGATGCATCTATAGGTGCGCCGCCGACCCTCGGCAAGTGCACATTTATTTCTGTTGGACCAGGTCGTCACCTCGGTATGATTTGCGCATGCTTGTATTACTGCATGGACTTATTTAAGTTGTTACATGCCTCACTCTAGCTCGAGATCATTTTGTTAATAATGAAAAGAAATCTTGGAAAATTTCCTATGAAAGAATCATGTGTTTACTTGTTTCCTCTATCTGGATTAAAATCATGTTTATAAAATAAATTTACTGTTTAATATGTATATTAAGGATAAACAATCATTGGACTATTAGAGACAGTCAAGTAGACCATCTCGTCTCTACCCCTTCGGGATTAGGCGGGACACTCACTGAGTACACGTTGATTATGTACTGATGCTACACTTCTGTGCATTTTTGTTGCAGAAGTATATATACCTCTAGCAGCCTATGGGGCGTAGCAACACGGACGTTTTTGGGACTAGGTGAGTTGCATCATTCGAGGCGACCGCAACTAGGGTAGTCCTTTCCAATGTACTGTATTTACTTTCCGTCCACTATATTCCAGACGAATGTTGTATTTTATTTCTCTTATCAGTAGTTGCTCATGTGTCACACCTCCTTTTTACACCTACCCCGAAGGATAATATATAAGGGAGTTTTTCCATTTAAAGTGACATTATTCGGATCGGGATTATTTATTTAGAGTCGCCACTTGGGAAAGATTTGGCATTTGGTGTCCCAAGTCACCGGTTTATCTTGAATCCCGAACCGAGGAAAATATTTGACTTCCCAATTAGAGTCTGCGAACCAGAAATTCTAAGCAAGGAATTTTGTTGACCCGAGGAAAGGTGTTAGGCACCCCCGGATTCCGTGGTTCTAGCACGGTCGCTTAAATTATTGTAAATGGCTAGGTATCTGATTTTAATGCATGTTATAACTTATGTGCTTTTTAATTTTGAACCGCTTTTATTATTATTATTTTTACAAGAATTGCAACGTCGTAAAAATACGTCTCGAACCACGTCACATCAATGCACCCGTGATTATCGACACATTTTGACTCCGTCGAGATTTAGATTTGGGTCACATAAATGTGCACCCAAATTTAGGAACGTAAAATTATTTAAAAGTGCGCCTAAAGCGACTGGCGTATTATAAACTCTGTGGGAGGCCGTGAAATTCGCTAAGCGGCGCATCCCGAATTCTAAGTATTTAATTTAATTAAATGAGGGCCATGCGTTTTGAGATTTTGTTTCGCACGGCGCACCTCAATCTATTTCGACACATCGCACTCAACTTATAGCAAACTACGAATGTTCATAATTACTTCCTAAAATTAATTAGAGATTATGGTAAAAAATGAAGCAAATCAGTAAAAAAAACAAAGACTAATTGGTAACCTTATTGGCATGTGGACCAAGTAATATCCAATAATATATTGATTTCCCCCAAAATGTAAATACTTGAGCCAACCACATTAACGTATGCACTCATTAACCCCTTTCGTCCAAGAGCACGAAATTGCCTTACCAAATGAAAACACCATGGAATAAAGCATGCTAAACACAAACAGAGATGGTTTCTCCATGAACCAACAAATGAAGCAAATTGGATAGGCATAAGCTCCCATACGAGAAAATTCGTCTCACAACTCCTATATGATTTTCCTTTCATTAAGTGAGGAAGTTGACTAGAATAAGATTAGCTATTTCTATTGGATTAGCATAAGAGAAAGCTTGCTGCCTAATTAACTTAGTAATTGAGCCTAAACTAAATTGTGAAGATAATACTAGTATCTAAATGTCCCAAGTCAAAAATTAACAGCCATCAGTAGCTCGTGAAATTCAAATTCATCCAAAAATAGCAGCGCAACAGTTACAACCACAAATATCTGATCAAAAATGAAATAAAGGAGATTCGAAGTAACCTGAAATTAGCTTTCCGATTAACTGAAATGCAGCAATTGCACAGATCGAAATAAAGCGACGATAACAATCAGAAATTGATGCAGCCTCAAACGAAGTCAGTGAAAGTTACGGAAAAACCAACGGACAGTACCTCGACACCTCCGGTGACCTCGAATCTAATTTTCATCCAACCAAACAGAGTATTCACGATCCAAATGAAGCGCGCGAAGACGAGAAGGATCCAGCGGTGCACAAACAAAAATACAGCTTCGATTTAAGTCCGAAATCGATTCAAACCACCAGAAATTTTAGAAACGAAGCAATAGAAATCAGACCAGCTATAACTTTTGGCAGAGAAGGCTTGCTCGATTTTTTAGTTCTGGTTTTTTTTGGAGAACAATGAAGAATAAGGTTTGAAATTGCAAAGTGTTGTGCCCTTTTCTCCCTTTTTTGTGTTTTTAAGCGTTTTTCTTTTTTTTTCTATGTGTAGACAAAATGGTTTTATAGAGGGTGTGGGGTAGGGTGTTATGTGCGAAAAAATTTTTTGGGGGGAAAATATTCTGGGGGAAGGTCTTTTGGGGGGGAAATATTTTTAGGGGAAGGTCTCATATGGGAAAAAGTCTTTTGGGAGGAATATTTTTTGGGGGAAGGCGTCATGTGGGGGAAGGTTCTTCCAATTCTTCTTTTTATTCCCAATTTCATTTTTATCTTTTCTTTTATTAAAAATTCTAGAATTAAAATCCTAAAAGTTATAAAATTATACTAATTATAAAAATTATAAAATCTACTTAATCCTAGATTAAAAGAAAAAATCAATAAAAGGAAAAGTGTAAAAATGAAGCATTTTTTGTGATTTTTTAATTTTTATAAAACAAGTAATTATCGATTTATCCCAAAAATGTAAAAGCCAAATCTAAATTTTGTGTGTGATTTAAAAATCTACAAAATTCCTAAAAATGGCAAGTAAGTAAGAAAAATCTATTTTTGGGATTTTTATCGGAGTTTTTCATATAGGGCAAAAATCACATACTTACAGGTGCCCCTCTTTGCTAGAAAACGTGAAGAGTTTTTGGGCAAAGATAAAGTGAGCAATATAAGGGATTTTTGCCAGTTTGAAACTCCATGTGAAGCATTTTTGAAAAGCTGTATTACCGAACCTTGCTTCAAAGGTTGCCTACATATCCTTCGTTATAAAGGAATCAGGTCAGGTGTAGTTCAGAGGTGAAGAAGGCGATGGAGTACCGAGGTGGAGAGCCGACCGAGGTGCCGTTCCGCCAAGGTTCTAGTCCGCGGTCCCGTTTATTACATCAAAATCAAAATTAAAAAGCCTAACTAAGCCTATCAGCTACGAGTTACAAGATTCCTATCTATAAGTCTTCTTGAGCTTGGTCTTGAGTCTTGAATGGTTCTTCCTGAAAACTTTGGATCTGAACCTTGACGCTAGCTAGTTACAGGTGCTAATTCATTCTTCCTCAGCTTTTCGGGCCGAACCCGGACACCAGACCATGCTTGTGACTCCAATCATCTCTTAACCAATTCACATTTTTCTCTACTTCTGCATTTGAATTCACTTTTTCCTTCTTTAGTTTCTCCTCTTTTTTTGTTATTTTGAATTGTGACTAACTTTCGTTGATCATCTCGGATTGTTGACTCACGTTCTTTTCGCAAGCCGCTTTTGTTGCTGACTTGAATTGCATTCTGAACTGTTTTGCCCTTTCTCTGAGTGATGCTTGACTGCTAAGACTTGAAACATATGCCTCTGTTCTCCAGGCGGGCTCATGACTGTTGACGCTTGAAATGTATTCCCTTGTTCTCCAACTGGGCTCCTAACTGCAGCAAAATAGGAAAACAAAGAAACTTTCTGCTCCAGTTTGGTGGCTGGGCACATCACGTTATCAAATATTAAAAATTAAAAGCTAAAATTGAATTGCACTTCCCTTGTTCTCCAGGTGGGCGCCTGACTGCTGAAGCTTGAAAAGTATTCCTTTGTTCTCTAGGCGGGCTCCTGACAGCAACAAAATAGGAAAACAAAGAAAATTTATGCCCCAGTTTGGTCGGTGGGCACATCATGTTATCAAATATTAAAAATTAAATGCTAAAATTGAATTGTACTTCCCTTGTTCTCCAGGTGGGCGCCTGACTGCCAACGCTTGAAAAGTATTCCCTTGTTCTCCAGGTGGGCTCCTGACTGCAACAAAATAGGAAAACAAAGAAAATTTCTGCCATAGTTTGGTGGTTGGGAACATCATGTTATCAAATATTAAAAATTAAAAGCTAAAATTAAATTGGACTTCCCTTGTTCTCCAAGTGCGCGCTTGACTGCTGAAGCTTGAAAACTATTCCTTTGTTCTCCAGGTGGGCTCCTGATTGCTAAACTTGAAAAGAATTCCTTTGTTCTCCAGGTGGGCTCCTGACTGTTAAACTTGAAAAGTATTCCCTTGTTCTCCAGGTGGGCTCCTGACTGCAACAAAATAAACAAACAAAGAAAACTTTTCTACCCCAGTTTGGTGCATGGGTACATCATGTTATCAAATGTTAAAAATTAAAAGCTAAAATTTGAATCGCACTTCCATTTTTCTCCAGGTGGGCGCCTGACTGCTGAAACTTGAAAAGTATTCCCTTGTTCTCTAGGTGAGCTCCTGACTGCAACAAAATAAACAAACAAAGAACATTTTCTGCCCCAGTTTGGTGGCTGGGCAGACTTGTGAGTTGTTACCTAAGATATTGATGCGATGGTGAGAGCAAAACTAAAGACTTGATTGGCATGTATGTCCCCTATGAGTAAAACCATTTGACTAAGGTTTTTATCCTAGGAGAAAATTCATCAGACTAGGTTTTCAATCTTAGGAGAAAGATTCATGAGACTAAGATTCAGACCCTAGGAGAAAGTTCATCGGACTAGGTTTTTGTTATCTTGTTATCTTAGGAGAGTTCATCAGACTAAGATTCTCTAAGTGGAGGAAAATCCATCAGACTAGGACTTTTATCCTAGGAGGAAAAATGTGAAAAGCAATGGCAGCATTTTATGCGCACTAGCAAGACCGGCAAGGGCCAAGATTTGAGAAACTTCCCTTTTACCGGCTTTCCTCTTCTTCCTTTTCTTCCTTTCATTTCCTTCCTATTGTTGAACCGGCCTTGTTGCACTGCTTTGTTCCTGTTTCAGACAAAGAAAACTTGTGAGTTTAAAATGTGGCTGGTTTGTGGCCTTGAACTTCGAGGCGGCCCGATATCCTCCATTTGTTTCATTGCATGAACTGGCATCTCCCCAATCCTCATGTCTCATATGAATCCCACAGCATGTCTATTGTCCCTACTTTATGTATATGATGCTCTTCCTCGATTTAACCACTGGTTTCGGCCTTGAGTTTATTGTTCCTTCACTCACCATGATGACTGATTTCCACTAGGCGACCGTGCTAACCACTTTCTTTATTACCCTTAACGTAGAAGACATCTCCGATCCATTCAACAAACATCCTCCATCTGTTGCATTGTTCCTGAATGGATACGTACCACACCCTTGTATGTTACACGGATCCCAAAGCATGTTGATTGTGGCCAACTCATTGTGCCTGCTGTTTTCTCCTAACTTGATGCCTTGATGTGTTCACCAGATCCTGTTTTGTTCAATTGGAAAGCTGGTAGCAGATTTTGAAGTCATTTCTCACTTGTTATAACCGGACAGACTCAAGAGGAGGAAGTAAACAGGACAAAAGGAACATAGTAGGAGGACAATGAAAGAGATGATTCCTGAAAAGAATACTATAAAGTAGAAACCTAACGGATGTGGATACCGACCCTAATGACCTTGACATGCACCTGTGGCCTGTTCCATTTAACAAATCTGATTGTTCAGCTCTTGTTGTACCTTTTCGCCTTGAAACTGGGCTTCAATGCTCCTGCTTGCCCGATCTGATTCACAATCCTTATTTGACTTGTGGTGCCCGTAGGTTTTCACCATCAAGCCTCTCTCATTTTTGTCTTTTCTCTCAACTCACCATCACCTTATGGTGCCTGTGAAGGTTTTAAGCAATAAGACTCTCTCATTTTTTATTTCTCTCAGCTTTCGTCGCCTTGGGATACCCGTGAGGGCTCCCATCAACAAGACTCTCTCATTCTTCATTTCGTTCATTTGGACTGGATTGTTTCCCCTGATACGATTCACCTCTGCTCGCTTCACTTGGTATCTCTTGAAGATTGATCAGAAGGTTTTTCTTCGGACCGTAACATTCGCTTCCGGATAGGGTTAGAAAGAAAGGATATCAAAGGCTCAAAACAATTCAAACATGGGTTCAACATTTCAACTTTTGGAATCCGATTTCCCACAACAACCACAACTTCTGTCCCAGTTTCCTTCTTGGGGGCTTTTGGACTTTTATTTTTGTGTTACTGAACCTTAGAGAGAGGCTGCCTATGTACCCTTTCGGGATCAAGTCAAATGTAGGTCAGGTCATAGAAATTACTTTATTGTTGCGATCTTTCTTTCTTCCACTTTCTTTTCTTTCTTCTTTTCATTTCTTTCTTTTCTCTTTTCTTTTCTTTCCTTTCTTTTTTTTCCTTTTTCTTTTCTTTTTTCTTCGTGTCTTCTTTTTTTCTTTTCTCTTTTCCTTTATTTTCTTTTCTCTTCTCTTCTCTTTTTCTTTTCCTTCTTCTTTTCTTTTTGGACTATTTTTCTCTTATTTCTCCGCTGATTTTCCCCGCTCGATCTTTCGAGTTTTGTTATTGATTCCGAAAGAATGGTACGAAATAAAATAAATGAGGCTCAAAAGGGGTAGCAACGGATAAAGTGTTTGGATAGCAGAACAAAATGCCTTCGTCATTCCAACCTCCAAAACATGTCAAGTACAAACTACACAATTGAACAAATTGAGGGAAACATAAGTAACATATTTTGATTTTCATAGAATTAATAACCATATTCATATATTTTCCTTCTGTATTTATCAATTAGGGCAACAAACACGGTGCTTCAAACGGCCCGTGTAAACTTGGTGCAAACTTGCCGATAATGCATTTCGACAGTATTTCTTTATGTCCCCTCTGCCCCAGTTTCACAATTTCGGCTCGAAGTGATCTCAACATGACCTTTCTTATCCCCTCGAATGTCCTCACATCTTCAACATTGTTTCATTGCTTCATTACTAAACTGACTTTTAAAACCAGGCTGAGAATTATGCGTGCATGTCATGTCACTAGAACCAGCATGGAAAGAAATGTAAAAGGAGAAAGGAACAAGATAAAATGACTAGAAATGGTGAGAAACATAGTATTGCATTAGACTGATGGTGAAAGGGTTTAAACAAAAAAAACAAGCAAACTAGACTAGAGTTACAACCCTAGACAGCACTACACAAGCTACTACAACGAGACAAACAAGGCAAAGTGAAAGGATAGAAGGGTTTGAGTCACAAGACAACATCCGGATTACGACCCTGAAATAATCCGGACAACAGAAATGACAACAAAATAAACCACCAAGACTCCAATCTAGCCAATGAAGAGATGGAGCGTCTTTCCAATTACCAAACACGGCATCTTAGCCACTGAATTTCACACCAAGATTGCTGGAATTTTCACAAGTCTTCTTCACGTTGCTCTTAGCAAACTGCTTCCGCCGACTCGTTCTCATGATCAATCTCTGGTAGCGCTGAAATCTTTGGTAGCATCTAGTCCTCCAGGGATCTCAAAAGAGTTCTCATGTTCCTTTTCAAAATAAATCATACCCACCATATGCGTCTCATTATGCACAGGAGATGGACTTCGGCTAGTGTTTGCTGCATCTGGGCTTTGCAAGACAATGTCGCCTACACTAATAAGCTTCTCGATTGAATTCTTACGATTCCAACATTTCTCTATGTCGTGACCTACGGCACCTAAGCAGTATGCGTACTTTTGAGAAGGATCAAACTTCTTTGGAGGAGGGTTCAGCGCTTTTATCTGAATCGGCTTCAACATGTCCAGTGTACTTAACTTCTGGAACAGACTGGCATATGATTCTCCCAATGGAGTGAATGTTTTCTTCTTCTGTAACCTCTCATCCATAAATGCTGGATTGGGCCGAAAACCTGATCCGAGGTGTTTTTGGTAAGCTCGCGAGGGTAGCTGGGTATTTCGAGGAGCTAGGTACTGTGATGGGTGACTTTGGAAGTTCTGTGCATAAGGATAACCACGGGGACGATGTCGAGGCTGGAAGTGTTGATCAAGAAGACCTATCGGATCGTCTTTTCTGTTCCTCTTTCTTCCAACCAAGCTTATCGGCACGTTCTGAATGGCTTCCGAACAACTCACGATTTTGCCTGATTTGATTCCTTCTTATACTAGCTCCCCCATTTTTAATACATCATGGAAAGGCTTTCCCAGGGCCGGGATCAAATAACTCTAGTAGGTGGATCCCTGGGCCTGTAGAAAAAGCTTGACCATTCCTTCTTCATTAATCGAGGACTGACTCGAGCACCTTGCTCCCTCTATCTGAGCCCAAACTCATTAAAGCTTTCCTTTGGCCCCTTTTCCATTTTAGATAACGAAGAGCGGTCTGATATAACACCTGATTTACGCTGAAAATATCGGACAAAATCCTGAGCCATGTCACCCAATGTAAGCCACTTGTCAACATCGTGACGGGTATGCCAATCTAAGGCTGCCCCAGTTAGGCTTTCACTGAAATATGCCATCATTACATCATCTTTCTCCCCAAAAATCCTCATTTCATTGCAATAGACCCTCAGGTGGGCCACCGGATCTCCACGACCATCGTACAAGTTAAATTTTGGTACTTTGAACCCTGCGGGCATGCTACCCTGGCCTTCCACTCTTTGGTTGTTCGTGAAGGACTGTTCTGTGCTTTTCAACTTCCTGGGTAACCCATCTCGCCCTTCTCTTCCTGTAACTTTTTCATTTCCAGCATGAAGCTCTTCCCGGGAGCTCCTCTTGTATGAATTAAGGACCTTGCGAGGGATGGAGCTACCAGGGTGGTTGGAAAAGTTTTGATAAGCAGGTGTATCTAGAGAATATGGATGATCATCTAACATTGTGTTGGGATCTTGGGCAAGGGAAGCATCTGGAAAAATCGGCGGTGGCGGGGGTGGTGCCTTCCCAGTCATCCAGGCCTGATACATGTCTACCATGTGTTGTCTTAACATTCGTACCTCTTCAACCAACCCACTATTCAGTGCAACTAATTGCTTTCGGGCCCCGGTGTCAACCAACCCAGTTCTGTTGTTATCTACCATTGCCTTTTATCGTTGTATTTTAGAGAGGAGTTCCCACTTTAAAAACCACAAACCAACCACCTTTCTGCTATGAGTATAACAAAGTGAAACCATCACGTTAGCGTTAGGGCATTTATCAGGTAATAATATCACATTGCGTGCAATGCATCTATCAACAATTAACGGTTCTAGAATGACTTCGAGGGTCCTAAGGTCACTTGTCATCATCCCAATTTGTTCATTTCAACCTCTCTTCTTTCTTTGCTTTTCTAGCACTTGTTTGCTCGCTCTTTTTGCTTCACCTTTTTCCTTTGTGATTATCGCACTTTTTCTTCCCTCTCATTTCTCACATCCCATGATTTAATATCTTATTTCCCTTTGTTTTTCTTTTCCTTTAATAAAAAAAATCGATTCGATCGAACCCTATGTAGGTTGCCTACGTATCATGACCCCGCATGAATCAGATCTTTGCGTAGTTCTGGAAGATCGAGAAAAAAGCAAACAAACTAACAATCTCTTTTTTTTGTTTAATGACTACTCTGATGAGAAAAGAGAAATAAAATAAGCAAATACCTTTTATTTTTTTGGAATTTTCTAGACTTAATGTTTATGACCTATTCTAAACTCAAGCTTAACGAGCATGTTTTTCTATTTTTTTTTTGTTTTCTTTTTTTCTTTTGAAACAAATACTCTATCCTAGAAGAGAAAAATATTTTTTTTATTCTTTTTTCCTTTTGTTTCTTTTCTTTTTAAAGTAGGAAATCTAAAGAATAAACCACAGCAACATTATTTTGAATTTTTATTTGATATCCTGACGCAATATTTCGAAACAAACAATGCAAAAGATAAAACAAAATATTTTTTGGATTTCAAGTTTGATTATCTAAAGAAGAAATTGTAATGACAAACAACAGATAAAGTATATTTATTGTCTATGTAGAATATCCTAAAGTTCTAATGAAAAGAACTTTTTTTTTCATTTTTCACTAATTTTCCAAAGAAACACATCAAAAGAAAATCTTTTCGGATTTTGGAATTAACACCTTAAAGAAAGCTTTTAAAGAAGTACTAAAAGAAAATTATCTCTCTTTTTTTTTGAATTTTGTCCTAATATACCAAAGGAAACATAAAATAATTTATTTTAAATCCTAGATATTAATTGCTTAAAGAAAAAAAAAACAATCTCAATTTTTTTTTTCATTTTCTAGAATTAGCATTCTAAAGAAAATTTATACCGGAAATATATAATGCAACATCTTTTTTTTTGGATTTTTGAGTTACACCACGCCTTTTCAAATACAAAATAAAAGTACAATAACAAAAAACTTGACATTACTTATACAAAACTAAAAAGTAAAAGACAACATAAAAATAAAATAAAAATCTCCTCAAGCAACTTCTGAATGCATTGGCCTTGGGGTATCTGTCATGCTCAAATTCCGGTAAGTAAATCCATACTTGTATGGGAACACTTAAACCAACACTATGTGAGATAATAACATTCCCTATTAGACACATGCAAGACATGATTGCGATATTATTATTAGTGAAAACTTTAATAGTAGTGCTGATAGGCACAGAAAATCTACCCCTCGGGCACAATTACCACAGTATAACAGGTAAAAAGGAAAATACGTATGCAAGATAAGCACATAAAAGTTCGCCGCTCGGGCACAGTGTAACGACCCGGCCAGTCGTTTTTAGAATTTACTCCCCGATCCCCCACTAACTACTTCCCTTAAGTTTATTTCTGCTATTTTGGTTTGCCGGGACGTTCGGTGTTAGGATTCGGTGTGTTTTGGGACACTTAGTCCCTAAATGAGAGCTTAAGAGTTGAAAAATGATCTGTATTCAGAACAGTGGGAAGACGACCTCAGAATGGAAATTCGATGGTTCTGTTAGCTCTGTTAGGTGATTTCAGGGTTGGGAGCTTGTTCGGGATGTATTTTGGAGGTTCGTAGCTCATTTAGGCTTGAAATGCCGAAGTTCGAATTTTTGAAGTTTCCGGTCCGATAGCGAGTTTTTGATCTGAGGGTTGTATTTGGATTCCGGAAGTTTTTGTAGATCCATAATGTCATTTGGGATGTGTGTGAAAATTTTTAGGTCATTCGGGCGAGGTTCGGTTAGGTTTTTGATCGAAAACCTGTTTGGTTGGAATTTGAAGTTCTTAGGCTTGAATCTTTGATTTAATATGATTTCCGGTGCCGTTTTAGGTGTTTTAAGGATTGGTAAAAGTTTGAATTATGTATTAGGTGGTATTGGTGCTTTTGGTTGAGGTCCCGGGGGCCTCGGGTGTGTTTCGGATACTCAATGGGCAAGTTGTGGAGTTGGGAGGAAAATTTTGCAGCAGGCTTCTGGTATTTTCGCTTCTGCGGCTTGGGAACCGCAGAAGCAGAGACGCAGAAGCGGCTAGGAAGCTGTAGAAACGAGGTGTGGGCTCAAGGTCAGGTCCACAGAAGCGGACAAAATTTCGCAAAAGCGGTATCGCTTCAGCGATCCATAGACCGCAGAAGCAGAAAATGGTATGGTAAGTGGAAGCCGCAGAAACGGCACTTTGTCCGCATATGCGGGACCGCAGAAGCGGCCCCTTGTCCTTAGAAGTGGTCCCTTGTCCACAGAAGCGGAAATGTCTGGACAGAAATATCAACTTCGAGGGTTTAATCTCATAAGTTAGAAAAACCCAATTTGAGCACGGGAGAAGGCGATTTCGAATGGAGTTTGAAGAGAAAATCATTGCGTACCATTTCTTTGATCCCTTTTAATTATATTTCATCATTATATAGCTAAATACATCATTGAAATTCTAATTTAGTATCAAAACTTGGTAAATTTGGGGTAAAACTTCATAGACCAAACTATTGGATATTGAGGGGGCATTTGACCTCCGATTTGGGAGATTTTTATATGGCTAGACTCGTGAGAGTACAAGGTTTCTGAAAATGTGAAAATTATTCGATTCCGAGACGCTGGTTGGAGGGGCATTTTGGTCATTTTACCTATTTTCGCGCCCTAGCTTTAGTTTTAATAGTGGAATCAGTTGTTTGCAATATTATTTATGATATGTAATTGAATTGAATAGATTTGGGCCATTTGGAGTCGGATACTCGTGGCAAAGGCGCGGTTTCTATTGATATTGGGCCGGTTCGAGATAAGTGGCTTGTCTAACTTTGCGTGGGGGACCTTTCCCTTTAGGATTTGTTCTTGATATTTGAGTGTCTTGTACGCGGGGTGATGGGCACGCACTTGAGCCAATTGATGAAAATCCGGTTTTATTTAAGTTGTTAATATTTAACTTTCTTTCTTATTTGCCTTATCTTACTTGAAGCTTATTACTTGTGCCAGACTAGGAAAGCATGTCTAACTGACTTAATTGCCTAATTGCTTAAGTTGTTTAATTGTACTACGTGAAGCATGCTAGGCTAGTTCTATCTGCTGCTCTATTTTTCGTACTTATCCCTTGGTTTGTTGCTGGCTGTGATTGCGCATTTACATTGGGACTACGGATGTGGGATTCTGGTAGTTCCCCCCCTTCTTTGTTTACTTTAGGACTGCGGGTTAGATTCCAGATAGATCCCCTGCACTTTTACTTTGGGACTGCGGGTTATATTCCCGATATATTCCCCCTGCACTTTTACTTTGGGACTGCGGGTTAGATTCCCGATAGATCCCCCTTGCATATTGGTACATGAGTTGGACTACGGGACGGTATCCCGGGAGATCCACTGGACAGTTGAGGAAAGGGCTACAGGACGGTATCCTTGGAGACCCCAATGACATTGTACTGTGTTTACTCTGTCTTTGTAGATATTATTGTTTCGTTGACCTGTCTTATTTCACCTCCGTATTTATTATTCCTTTTAGATTATTATACTGTTAATTATTATTATTATGATATTTTGCCTTAGTAGGGCCCTGGCCTTCCTCATCACTACCCAACCGAGGTTAGTCTTGACACTTACTGAGTACCGCTGTGGTGTACTCATGCCATCACTGCACATGTTTTTCATGTGAAGATCATACAGGTACCTCTACTCAGGTGCACTATCCTTCAGGTGAGGAGACATACAAAGACTTCGAGGTATATTTGTAGCGTCCGCAGACCGAATAGTCTTCTTCCTTATTCTAGTTGTAGAGCTGTTATCCTGTCATACTTTTGATGTATTTATTCTGGAGAATAGAGTACTTATTTGAATTCTATTAGCCTGTGTTTCCCATGAGTTTCCGGATTTTGGGATTTAGTTGTAGACTTCCGCATATCCTTAGAATTGTACAGGTCGGACGGCCTTATACTCAGTTGTTATTTTTCATATGTTTAATTTTAATTGGTTTTTCCGCAAATATTATATCTTTTCTGCAATACTTGGATTACTTGGTCGTGGGGACTAGGTGCCATCACGACATGTTCACGATCGGTGAAATAGGTTCGTGACACACAGCTCAAACCAGTACCAGCACCTCGAACTCAATATCAATTGCTCAAAATAGTATCAGCCCCTCGAGCTCAGTATCACATCACTCATATCAGTATTAGCCCCTCGGGCTCAGTTTCAATCACACAGTACAACATCAGCCACTCGGGCTCACTCTCAAATCACATGGGTACCCGCACTCACTGTGGGTGTGCAGACTCCGGAGGGGCTCCTACAGCCCAAACGCTATCATAACAAGGCTTGAAAGCCTGTACATATCAATATGAGGCCTGCAAGCCTTCTCAGAATACACTCGAGGCCTGAAAGCCTCCTCACATATCGCTCGAGGCCTAAAAGCCTCCTCGCATGTCACTCGAGGCTTGAAAGCCTCCTCACATATCACTTGACGCCTGAAAGCCTCCTCACATATCACTCGAGGCCTGAAAGCCTCCTCACATCACTCAGCATGTCCTCACACATGGCCCTAGGCCTCAATCAGTCCAAGAATAATCATAAGCTCATCGGGCATCAGTAAAACAATAATGCTCAGCTCAAACAATAGTTCAAATGTCAGTTAAAACTCAAGGTTGAATGAAAATATAGCTGAGTTCAGGAAACAGTGTAATTCAACTGAACTGAGTTCAAATAATATTTCAAAATAGTGAGGAAAACAATGATGATAGCTCACAAGGAGTTCAAACAATCGGCAATAAGCCCTAAGTATGGAAATAAGCCCATGTCATAGTGAAAGACAACAAGTCATTGTGAAATCCACGGTAAAATCAACAACCGGGATGGACCAAGTCACAATCCCCAATGGAGCTCTACCCCACGCTTTATCCGGCGTGCAAGTCACCTCAATATAGCATTATGGGTGCAAATTTGTGGTTTCAAACCCTCAGGATATCATTTATAATCATTACTCACCTCGAACCGGTGAAATCTCTAGCTCGTGATGCCTTTGCCCCTCAAATCGGCCTCCACACGCATCGAATCTAACGAAAATATGAGCGAATATATTACAATATGCCAAGGGAAAAATACCCAATCGAAAACAAGCGAGAAATAACAAAAATCTCGAAACTAGCAAAACTTGAGCCACGGGCCCGCTTCTCAAAAAATTATAAAACTCACATTATCGGATTCCACGTCTCTACATGAGTCCATACATACCAAGAACTCCCAAATCCGAGCTCAAATGACCTATCAAATCCCAATTTGAGATATCAAAAACTCAAGCCCTAGCTTTACCCCTTTTTAATGAATTTAAACTAATTTCCATGTTAAATCTATCATAATCTCGTGTATTTAAGCCAAGGAACTTACCTCTAATCATTCCTCCTTGAATCCCTCTTCAAAATCACCTCAAAGCTCTCAAAGATCACTCAAAGATGGTGGAAAATACATAACCCTCGCGGATGAAATATTTCAATAAAACCCTTTATGACCAGCCCAGATTTCGCTTCTGCGGAGAAAATATCGCTTCTGCGACCTCCGCATCTATGGTCCACGTCCACTTCTGCAGACCTTCACTTAAGGGCCCCTACCGCTTCTGCGTTCCACATTTTGCATCAGCGGGAGCTTCTGCGGAATATCAAGAGAGTGCCAAAACCACTCCTGCGGTATAACTTCCGCTTATGCAGATAGATTTTCGCTTCTCCGGAAATTGCTCAACCTCAACCTTTTCGCACCTGCGATACCTGGCTCCACTTCCACGTAACCGCATCTACGGTTTTCTTTCCGCAGATGCAGAAACACCTGCTGTAACCAAAAACCTGCAATTCCAACTTCAAGTTTCCATCCGATAGCCACCCGAAATCACCCCGAGGCCCCCGGGACCTCAACCAAAAGCATCAACACCTCCTAAAACATTATTCAAACTTGTTCCAATCCTCATAACACATCAAACAACACTAAAATCATCAATTCACATCGGATTCAATCCAACGTTTCTGCAAAACTTTCGAAACATGCATTCGATCAAAAACTCAACCATACGACGTCCGAAAGGCCTGAAATTTTGCACACACATCACCAATCACATATTGAAGTTACAGAAACTCTCGGAATTCCATTCCGACCCTCAAATCAAAAACTCACCCATCAACTGGAATTTGCCAAAATACTAACTTCACCAATTCAAGCCTAATTCTACTCCGGACCTCCAAAATCCATTCCGATCGCGCTCCTAAGTCACAAAGCACCTCCGGAAGCTAACCGAATCACCATAAATCACATCCGAACCTTCTAACTCATAAGTCAACGTCTGGTTGACTTTCCCGACTTAAGCCTTCCTTAAAGAGACTAAGTGCCTCATTCCTACCAAAACCAATCTGAATCAACTATAACTCACCAAATACAGATAGTGAAACATGAATAAGCATAAAATAGGGGAAATAGAGGGGTAACTCATGAGACGACGGGTCAGGTCATCACATCCACCCCAACTTAAACAAACGCTCGTCTTCTAGCGTACCCAGAGTTATACTAGAAGCAACCCAGTGGTTGAATGACTTTACCAAGCATATACCGGGGTGATCCCTCGTCACCCTATCTCGCATATGTCCGATAACACAATATAGCTAAAATTTCATGGTCCGTCTAAACCATAAACCGTAGGACCACATTGCACTTTTCGAAGTCATACTCAAAATCAGAACCTCACGTCAATATTCAGAATAAACCTGAACCAGGTGTAATAAACCATACTTGCAACCTCAGGTGGAACCATATGATATACCACATAATCCAAACACTCAAAACGATAGACTCTATTTACGGTAGTTGCCCACAATACCTAAATACCGATAGAAAACCTCTTATTAGCTAAAAGTCATATTCCCAACACTTCCATATACTGCTAACGATAAATAAAACACGCGATAAATCGTAACCATCCCTCAGATTACACATACATGAAGCCACTTCCTTTTTGACTAATTCCATAATAGATTTCCGGGCCAAACCTCAATATTATCCATCTAACCAGCAGAAAAAAAATCTCTTCGTATTCATTAATGACTCCAATGGCCACCTCGAATCTAACACACCATTCTGGTGGTATGACACCTCAATACAGGCCTAAGCCACAACTTGCATAATACACGCACTAATAAGAAACGGTCTGAACATACCCAAATCATGACAAATGACTCAAACGAAAGATCTGTACCTCAAGCTCATCAGTACCATCACAACACAAGGCTGAGACCCCGTCTCACATCATAGAAATAGAACACCTGAAGCTACCCTGAAAGTTCATAACTCCATGTAGCCTCGCTACAATGCGCGATCCTATCCAAACATTGTTACACACGAAGCACCTCAAGTCGCTATGCTCAAAATCAACAGCCACACACAATTTTTGATGTCTGAAACCAAAGCAATTCTTTACACCCATGGTGGAACAAATAACATACGACACACAACCTGATAGATCATAATGAATACTCTATTTGCCGAGCAACACTAAATTACTCTTCCCGCTCGACTTTCTCTATGAATACTCAATAGAACCGCACCACATGTGCCCACATCCAACTAATCATAATGTCTCACAGCACAGAAAAAGCAACTCGTAGATCTCCCCAGATCACTAACAATTTCAAGAACGATCGAATCAATCTATCCCTCATCAATACAACTCGGGGCCAACCAAGCCAACTCAAGCTACACATGTATCCAATCAGCTTACCAACGAACTCATTACCAAGAAGCCGGAAGCTGCTCCTTCCACTATTTTAACTCCTGCCAGAGCCATACGATACAGTGCCCGGCACAAAATAAATACTAAAATCCACAGTCTTGCCTAGTGACATGCCCGGCTACAAGAAACGCATCCAAAAAAAGAGTCCCTCAATACTGGAATTGAATAAATGGTAGAAACATCTACACTGATACCCGCCACAAAGGCCCAATTAAGGAAACCAATCCTTCCCAGCCGTCCGTTGGTCTTTGGAATACAAACCACCCTACTAGAACATAATCTGATGCACCTCGCCATGCAACCTGTGGCATTTTCCGACATAGCCCATAGCACAATAGTCTAGAATAACCCAACACTGAGACAACCAGTCTACACCCAAATATCATATCCAAAATCCAATATACCAAGCAAAGAAAGATACACTCGGGCCTCCAAATCCCAATAGCCACTAACGATACCAATACACACGATCCACAACCACTACATAGTCTGTACCTGAGACTCCCAGTCTCCAACTCCATGTAGCACACGAATAACTATACCAAATCCCCAAACTCCGCAGTATGAATACATATCACATCTTGAGTACCCAATCATTCCAAGAAAGATATTCTAAAGTTCCCCTATGCCATCAAACAACTCAGATATCAGCAGTCGATCTAGCAAGAAAGTGATGCAATACTAACAAAGTATCATCAGTCTAATCATATTACCCTTCTTCTGAGACATATACTCTCGTCAAATGTCTTCCAATTAGTTGTACCATTTCCTTGATTACCTGAGGCTACCCGTAGCCTAAGAATTTTATGAACTTCTTTTCAGAACTAAAATGTAACTCATCTGGCCAAGACCTACTGTCAATCCCATCTAGAAGAAGATTCATTACACATTCTATGTTTCGCATGCCTCGAGAAAATATATACATCTCTGAACAACGGTAAAACTCAACAAGAACTCTCTCCCAGTTCTATTTGCACAAGCTAAACTGCAAGGACCGAATCCTGCTATCCAAACCAAGCTAAGCAAGCTATCAGAATTCAAGAGCTTCACTGCACAATACCTGTAAAGGCTTATAACCTCTCACACATACAAATAATTAATCATATCCCTACCATACCGATTCGATCTACTATGAAGTTATTCCATCTATTTAATTTTTCCTTCTGATTCATCATCGACTTGGTATTCCCTCTTGTTGTAGCACCACAGTGCCTCAACCCAGGTTCACCATACGAAACTCGAACATAAGACCACACTGTCTAAGACCCATAGGCCACTGAATACTCTCTCAAACGTTCCCAGAAATACCACATTCCAGAATGCTTTACTTTGAAGAACTTCCTGCGAATCCGAATTCGTTACCATTACCTTCCAGATACAGATACATATGATCCCATAATCAACATAAAATACCACAAGCCTCGACATTTTTCGATGAAAACACGGTCTCTGGCCATATACACAACCTTGAGACACCTGATTGTTACATGTAAAATCTTGAACACATTAGAATCATTCTTGAAAGTCATTCACTCCTATTCAAACTACAAATTACCTGACTCAACGAACAAAACCACTCATGCCTTATTAGCACTCTGACACCGCAGGATATGATCTCATTCCAATACAAACAAACATCTTCCTTCTCTATACATTGAGCATTCTTTATCATTAACAGCTCAAGACATCCTATTATTTCCACACACCTTCGAAGCACCATATAACCTTTGTCAAAATTTTGCTTCACTTGTGCCATTCTCGGCTCAATTTCTGCAACCAGAACTGATCCTCTAGCATACCTCAAAAAGGAACCAACATAGCACATAACCATGCAATCGGCTAATCAGCATCAATTTCCCCAACGTGGCTTGAAGACATATATCAAGACACATTCAACAACTCATAACACTTTTACTCTAATGATGCCATAATACCATAGTGAGATTAAACTCAAATCATTTACATATTTGTGAAAACACCGATCATCTAGTACTGAAATCTTTTGCAATTCTTGCATTCATCCCCACATCAGTTGAGTCCAATCTCTTAAGCGACCCGAATTTTTTTCAAATTTCAACATGTATCTTTAATTACACATGAGATCTTCTAACACACACATAAGGATCATACCACTTAAGAACACTCAGCAGGAGATAACCCACCTGCTTCGCCTCAATTTATTATTTCAGCATGCCTTCCACCATCATATACGTTACATAGTCGTTTAGTCTTCCTGGGTCTGAACCCATACCGCCGCATGTAATGCACTACTCTCCCCAACTAGGAGACACGATAATATTCTTCACGCGCCCATATTCGGGCAACACATCGAATCACAATAAGAATCGAATCAATTAACAGTTCATGTGCTATCCAGCGGACTTCTCCGTCACTACCAAGTCATATGGATACATCTCGCAGTATAACATACTCATCATATAAATACCAAATTGCCATTCCGGCTAATAGGGAAAATACCGAACATATAAGTTCAAAACACTTGCTCACACAATCAGCACCTCGGTGCTCGAGCCATAGGCAAGGATCCGGCCTCAAGTCCTCCGGACTGGCCCAACATCAAACTCATGGAGATTACATCTCTCCCCTTGATCGGGGAATCACAAGCCATCAAGGCACATTCAATACTGAGCGCTCATGTGCGCATACAGATGTGTGGAAGGAATTTTAAGAGTATATCTCAAGCTGAATCAAGTACGCATAATAAGAATTCAAAGAAAGTGAAGTTTTCCTAAAGGTTCTGCAGCCTCCCGAGAATAAATACAGACGTCTCCATACCGATCTGCGAGACTCTACTAAACCTACTCAAGACTCGTGAGACCTAGTAACCTAGGCTCTGACACCAACTTGTCATGACCCAAACCCCGCTCTAGTCGTGATGGCGCCTCTCGTGAAGACAAGGCCAGCCAGACCATTTCAGAACACCACTTAAAGCAGTTAATCAGTTATATAACAGTTCGAATATGAATTAATGATATTAATTAATTGTAATTACAACCCAATACAGCCCAACCGGGGTGTAACAAGTCATGAGCATCTATAAGAATAAAATCCCCACTTTTCCGTCTAGAAATACATGGAATAAAAATAATGAGTAACATAAAAGGACTGTGGTGCTGCGAACGCTGGCAATCACCTCGCTAAAACCTCTACAACACCGCCTCCACGCGGCCAATACCCGCTACCGGGTGAATAAATTCCTGCAACTGCACGTGAGGTGCAGGGAGTAAAGTGAGTACTCCAACTCAGTAAGTAATAAACATAAATAATAACCGAGCAGCAAGATATCATGTAAAACAACCAACATGCTGTATAGAATCCAGGTACAATTTTTTCTGAGAAAATAGTGAAATCTGTGAAAACTTTAGGAATACCTTGATTCAGTTCAAATCTCTTTTGAAAATGATCTTATCAATAGTTACAAAAATGATTTCAAAACAGTAGTGCTGATAGGCACAGAAAATCCGCCCCTCGGGCACAATTACCACAGTATAACAGGTAAAAAGGCAAATAAGTATGCAAGATGAACACATAAAAGTTTGCCCCCGGGTACAGCTCAAGTCAGTACCAGCCCCTTGGGCTCAATATCAATTGCTCAGAATAGTATCAGCCCCTCGGACTCAGTATCACAGCATTCAGATCAGTACCAGCCCCTCGGGCTCAGTATCAGTCACACAGTATAACATCAGCCCCTCGGGCTTACTCTCAAATCACTGGGTGTCCAGACTCCGGAGGGGCTCCTTGTCACAACCATAGTTCACCAATCATGAACCTGTCATGACGACACCCAGTCTTCGTGACTAGGTAAGCCTAACACATTACGGAATTTTAACAACCTTTACGAAAGCAATAAAACTAATACTGAATAATATAAGAAAAATGTAATTAGTGCTGCCTGGCACATACACTTCAACTCAAAACACTGAAACGACCTCTAAGACCTGGAAACTCACGGGCAAACACAGGCTAAAGGACATAAACTATGGCTCTATCATCCAGAAATGTCTATACAACCGAACCAATAAAATGAAACTACTATCTATGAGGAGGAGTAGAAGGAGACTCCTCAGATCTACGGACGCGGCAGATGCATACCTCAAGTCTCCCAACGCAGATTTGAAATCACCGATAATGCGCTCGATCAGAAGTACCTGGATCTGCACAACAAAAGTGTGTAGAAGAGTAGCATGAGTACACCACAGCGGTACTTAGTAAGTGCCAAGCCTAACCTCGGTTGGGTAGTGACGAGGAAAGGTCAGGGCCCTACTGAGACAGAAAACAATAAAATAGCAAGAGATTAATAGTATCGAAGTCTGATGAAAACTAATGAACACAGCAATGGGATAAGACAGATCAACGCAATATAGTACTGCAAGACGAAACAGAAACACAGAGTAAATACACCAAAGTTACAAGAATACCGACGAGGGTCTTCCAGGATACTGTCCTACGACCTTTTTTCTCATATCAATATCAAAGCTCCCGGGATACCGTCCCGTAATCAATTCAATAGTGTGCAAGGGGATCTCTCGGGATACCGTCCCGTAGTCCCAAAATAAAAGTGCAGGGGGATCTCCCGGGATACCGTCCCGTAGTCCCAAAATAAAAGTGCAGGGGGATCTCCCGGGATACCGTCCCGTAGTCCCAAAATAACAGTGCAGGGGGATCTCCCGGGAATCGAACCCGTAGTCCCAAAGTAAAAAGTATAGGGGGATCTCCCGGGAATCGAACCCATAGTCCCAAAGTAAACAAACAAGGGGGAACTCCCAGAGTACCGCCTCCATAGTCCCAATGTAAATGCGCGACCAACATTAGAGAAATACTCAGAAATTTAAGTACAACAATACAAGGCATCCAGGAATACTGGCCTAACATGCTCCAAGTAATCACAGTTAAGACAATTTGAACAAATAGGCAGCTTGGATCAATTAAACATTCTCTTCTATGCTAGCACAGGCTATAAAAGCAAGTAAGGCAAATATGAAAGAGAATCCAAATCAAGTAATTAAGTAAAAATCCGGGTTTTCAACAATTTGCTCAAGTACGCGCTCGTCACCTCACGTACAAGGCATTCAATTATCAATTATCACATCCTAAGGGACGAAGTCCCCCACACAAGGTTAGGCAAGCCACTTACCTCGAACCGGTGCGAAAACAACTAGGGAACGATGCCCTTGCCACGAGTATCCGACTCCAAATGGCTCAAATCTATTCAATTAAATTGCATATTGTAAATAATAATTCAAGTAATTTATTCTACAATTAAATTCTAAGCTAATACGCGAAATTATGTAAAATGACCAAAATACCCCTCGGGCCCCACGTCTCGGAACCGGGTAAAATTTACATTTCCAGAAACCTCGCACTCTCACGAGTCTAACCATACCGAAATTACAAAATTCCCATATCATTTCGACCTTCATATTAGTGATTCTATCCAAGAGGGTTTTCTACCCCCTTTCAACAAAATTCTCAGATTAAACACCAAAACTTGTAATAGATTCGAGTTATACAACCAAAATTGAGTTAAGAACACTTACCCCGTTGTTCTCCAAGAAAATCTGTCCAAAAATCGCCCAAACCGAGCTCCAAATCGTTAAAAATGGGAAATGGGAACGAAGTCCCATTTCCAAAACTTAAACATTCTGTCCAGACCATTTTCCGCTTCTACGGTCCCGCTTTTATGGAAAAACCAACCGCTTCTGCGGTCTCCTTCAAAGCCCGACAAACCGCTTATGCGGTCTTCCCATCGCAGAAGCGAGTCCGCTTCAGCGGAACAATCTCCGCTTCTGCGATTACTGGCCAAATGCCCACTTCCGCTTATGTGACTGCCTGGCCGCTTATGCGGATCCGCTTCTGCGGTTCCAAAACCGCAGAAGTGAAAATATCAGAAGCAGCAGGCCTAAAATCTTCATAAGTCCAAAAATTCTTCGTTTAGCCATCCGAATTCATCCCGAGGCCCCTGGGACCTCAACCAAAAATGCCAATACACCATATAACATTATTCAAACTTGTTCCAATTATTAAAACACCTCGACTAACATCAAAATCTTCAAATTACATCGAATTCAAACCTAAGTTCTTTTAAAACTTCAAAAACACGCATTCGATCAAAAACCCGACCAAACCACGTCCAAATGACCTAAACATTTGCACGCACATTCCAATTGACATGACGGTGCTACAATAACTTCCGAAATTCTGTTCCGACCCTCGCATAAAAATTTCACCTATCAACCAAAAATCGCCAAAATACTAACTTTCGGCATTTCTAGCCTAAATGAGCCACGGACTTCCAAAATACATTCCGAACATGCTCCCAACCTCGAAATCACCTAACGGAGCTAACAGAACCATCAGATTTCCATTCTGAGGCTGTCTTTACACTGTTCCAATTACAGACCATTTTTCAAGTCTTAAGCTCTCATTTAGGAACTAAGTGTCCCAAAACACTCTAAATCCTGACACCGAACGTCCCGGCAAACCAAAAAAGCAGAATTGAACTTAGAGGAAGCAGTTAATAGGGGATGGGGGCGTAAATTCCAAAAACAATCGGCCGGGTCGTTACATTCTCCCACACTTAAACATTCGTTCATCCTCGAACGAGCATAAAGAACATACCTGGAGTAGTGAAATGATGAGGGTACTGGCTGCGCATATCCCGCTCAGTCTCCCAAGTCGCCTCCTCGGCCGGCTGAACCCGCCACTGAACCTTTACTGAAGCAATGTTCTATGATCTCAACTTTTGACATGTTTGTTCAATATAGCAACTGGCTTCTCAATATAAGATAAATCCTTGTCTAACTGGACTGATTTGAAATCCAACACGTGCGACGCGTCATTGTGATACCTCTAGAGTATCGAAACATGAAATACTGGATGAACTCCTACTAAGCTGGGAGGTAAGGCAATCTCATAAGCAACCTCCCCAACATGCCTTAATATTTCCAAAAGGGCCAATAAACCTCAGACTCAACTCCCCTTTCTTCCCAAATCTCGTAATGCCCTTCATAGGCGAAACACGAATCAGAACCTTCTCTCCAACCATATTGGAACCATCATGATCTCTTCGGTCCGCATAACACTTCTGTCCTGACGAGGCTATATAGAGTAAATCCTTAATCACTTTAAACTTTTCCAAAGCATTCTAAACCAAGTTCGTGCCCAATAATCCAACCTCACCCGACTCGAACCAACCTACCGGGTCTCTGGTGCTCATAATTAACCTGCTCATAGTTGGGGCACCAAGCTACAAATCCGACTAGGATCTGAAAGATCTAACCTCACAACTGGCTGGCAAAGGCCTGAACATCCATCTCCATAGGCCTCTTGATGTTGGTAGGTAAGTCAAACTTCCCAAACTCTCTGCCCGGCGACTCAAAGCATCTGCCACTACATTAGCCTTGCTCTGGTGATACATAATAGTAATATCATAATCCTTCAACAACTCAAAACACCTCCTCTGATGCAGATTTAGATCCTTTTGCTTGAACAAGTGCTGCAAACTACGATGGTCAGTATAAATCTCACAAGTCACACCGTACAATTAATGACGCCAGATCTTCAAGGAGTGAACAATAGTAGCTAGCTCAAGGTCATGTACAGGGTAATTCTTCTCGTGTATCTTCAACTGTCTGGACACGTAGGCAATTACCCTACCGCCCTGCATCAACACCACCCCAAGGCCTACCTATGAGGCATCACCATAAACTGCGAACCTCTGTAGCTGAGGAGGGTCTAGGCCAACACTGCACTGCCTCTATCTTCTTTGGATCCACCCGAATACCCTCACTTGATACCACGTGGCCTAAGAATGCCACAGAATACAACCAGAAATCACATTTTGAAAACTTTGCATATAATTTCTTTTCTCTCAGATTCTGAAGCATTGTCCTCAGGTGCTGCTCACGATCTTCCCGACTCCGGGAATATACCAAAATGTCATCAATAAAGACAATAACAAAGAGTAAATATATGGCCGAAATACATTGTGCATCAAATGCACAAAACTGATGGAGCATTGGTCAGCCCAAATGACATACAAGGAACTCATAATGATCATACCGAGTTCTAAAAGTAGTCTTCGGGATAGCTGGCTCCCGAACCTTCAACTGATGGTAACCTGAGCGTCAGTCAATCTTAGAAAACAGTCGTGCGCCCTGAAGCTAGTCAAACAGATCATCAATAAGAGGCAAAAGATAACAGTTCTTCACTATAGCCTTGTTCAACTGGCGATAATCGATACACATACGCATAGAACCATCCTTCTTATTCACAAACAAGACAGGAGCACCCCAAGTGATACACTAGGCCAAATAAAACCCTTTTCAAGAAAATTCCTATAACTGATCCTTCAACTTAACTGAAGGTTTCACCTCATCCTTAGTCCATAACCCTATGACAAGACCCAAACTTCAACATTTAACATTCATCATAGGGCCTGAATTCCACATTGCATTAGTCCTATTTCAACATACTTCAACGTTTACTAGCGCTTAATTACTTCGAAATTATTTTCTTCAGGATATTACACTCTCCCCCACTTAGGGTCATTCGTCCTCAAATACACAACATAACTTATCTCTTTCTTCTCACATCTTAATGTCTCAAATTTTTCTAACTTCCAAATTTTTCAAAAATTTTGGCAGAGCCTCCCGTGTAATTGGGCCTATCCACCTGCTAGAGTAGCACCAAAATAACTCCTAACAACACATCCATAACCCAATTAAACACCACAATGTATGTATCAATAATACTAATCTCTGCATTACAAGCATCACATTATCATAATGATATCTGGACATGAAACACGTCATCTGTATGCCCAAAACCTCGTCTCTGGCCATAATAGTTGTTCATAAATCACAATCTTGCCAATTAACCTTATATTAACAAACATCTCATTTAAAACTTTCGCTTTACTCACAACGAGGCATCAATATCTCATAATTACTTATCCAAATTAACGAGTCACATTTAACACCACCTGGCCGCCCATCTCATAGGCTAAACTCAATGTTTACAACACAAAAATGACTGAATATGAACAGAAAATACACAAGATTTGTCAAATAAGCCTAACAGGCATGACTCCCATTTAAAATATATAAAAAATTTTATTTCATAAAAGGTGAATTTTAATCACAAAAATAAAAATTTCAATGCCAGGACCTCGTCCTTATATAACTCCACCGCAGCTTGTGGCCCGGTTTAAAATATTTCGCATCATATAAATATTTGAGGATATCACCCTCAACTCTGAATCACAAGTATTTTCACATTGTGCCAACAGTCAAAGAGAACCACAACATATAATGAACCCTCATACCGATAGGGCATATAATTGACAATTGAAATTGATTATCCTGAAATTAGATCAAAACCCACTGTAGTAAGTAATAGAAAGTCACTTTTAGCCTCATAGATATTCTTAGTGACCAACGCATAATGATATGGATAGCTATCTCCATATAATATCCCAACGCGAGTATTCACATAAGTAGATCTCAGGATTACGAATCTCACTCATGAGTGGAGTACGTTAAAAGGACTCGCCTCAATTTTCAAAACCAAATCAAGTTAAGGAATAATATCCTTTTTATAACAATCAAAATTGTATTTGTAATGGTACCATCTGGTGTAGTGGTCTCAGCCACACTATAGCAATTATATCAATGGGTCGGACATCCACCTCTTAGGCGCCATCTAGCCATTCGTTCTCCATCTCTAACTTGTAGCATATGTAGATTAGTAACTATAATGGAGGGTGTTGACTACATGTTCTGATGAAATATATTTCTCCCGAGTCTGGGACAATTTCTCATGATGTTTCTAGTAACACCACATTCATAACAGCCCATTTGCAGTTCGGCTGCTTATACTGAGTCTGTGCCAGGTAACTAGAATAACCATTTAAGGAATCCCATGCTAGTGGTGCATTAAAAGATGATTGCCCCGTGGAAGTGCCCTGATTAACTGGAGCACTACGAGTATCCTGAAATTGTTTCCATTTCCCTGCTGATACTGAAATGTAGAATTATTATGGACATAGGAACATGGAAGGTCTCAACATCATCCCATACAAATCTCAGCTCTTATACATATGCAAGTTTCAGAGAACTTTTGAATACCACTTAAATACATCACAGGCCAAATCTGATATGACACATGACCACAATTTGATTGTTGATAGTGAACTCCTTTCACTTGGCGCAATACCATAAGATACATCCTGATAATCCACGACACTAACCCTTATCGCTTGTACATCACCATCATAAGACAACTCAAGTCATTCGTTTGGTACATGTCCTTCTTAGAACAATTAAACTCACTTCCTCCAACATCTCGATTGCTAGTTGTACCCTTCGCTAAATAGACATCTCATACGAACCACATAGTCTCTATTACCACCAACTATCTTCAGGTCTACATCCACTTCGTGACTCTACCATTACTGTGATGAGTAGGCTATTAAGTAAACCTTCTCAAGATCGTTCTTGTAAACCATATGTCAGAACTTATTGTACCCTCATGTGCTAAATTGAATGATCTCTCAGTACTTCTCCATTATTGATATGGATGAAACATGGTAACAATGGTTGAGCAAATTCTTGGCTCCCTTGTAATCCTTCTGTAGCATCACGAACCGTCGGCGCATAATTGATACCGAGTGCGCAAGTTTCAATGCACGAGTGAGTGAAAAAGAACATATGATATAGGCTCCAGCTGAATAAATGACGCACGATAACGAATGAAATGAAGTGGAATTTTCCTAACGGTTACATAGCCTCTCGTAGATAAGTACAGACGTCTCCGTACCGATCAGCGAGACTCTAATAAACCGGTCTGTGTTCCATGACTCCTATGAACCTAGAGCTCTAATACCAACTTGTCACGACCCTAGTTCACCAATCATGAACCTGTCATGACGGCACCCGGTCTTCGCGACTAGGTAAGCCTAACACATTACGGAATTTTAACAACCTTTACGAAAGCACTAAAACTAATACTGAATAATATAAGAAAAATGTAATAAGTGCCGCCTGGCACATACACTTCAACTCAAAACACTGAAACGACCTCCAAGACCTGGAAACTCACGGGCAAACACAGGCTAAAGGACATAAACTATGGCTCTATCATCCAGAAATGTCTATACAACCGAACCAATCAAAAGAAACTACTATCTATGAGGAGGAGTAGAAGGAGACTCCTTGGATCTGCGGACGCGGAAGATGCATACTTCAAGTGTCCCAACACAGCTCTAAAATAAACGATAATGCGCTCAATCAGAAGTACCTGGATCTGCACAACAAAAGTGTGCAGAAGAGTAGTATGAGTACACCACAGCGGTACTCAGTAAGTGCCAAGCCTAACCTCGGTTGGGTAGTGACGAGGAAAGCTCAGGGCCCTACTGAGATAGAAAATAATAAAATAGCAAGAGATTTATAGTATCGAAGTCTGATGAAAACTAATAAACACGGCGATGGGATAAGACAGATCAACGCAATATAGTACTGCAAGGCCAAACAGAAACACGGAGTAAATACATCAAAGTTACAAGAATACCGACGAGGGTCTTCCAGGATACCGTCCTACAGCCCTTTTTTCTCATATCAATATCAAAGCTCTCGGGATACTGTCCCGTAATCAATTCAACAGTGTGCAAGGGGATCTCCCGGGATACCGTCCCGTAGTCCCAAAATAAAAGTGTAGGGGGATCTCCCGTGATACCGTCCCGTAGTCCCAAAATAACAGTGCAGGGGGATCTCCCGGGAATCGAACCTGTAGTACCAAAGTAAAAAGTGCAGGGGGGTCTCCCGGGAATCGAACCCGTAGTCTCAAAGTAAACAAACAAGGGGGAACTCCCGGAGTACCGCCTCTGTAGTCCTAATGTAAATGCGCGACCAACATCAGAGAAATACTCAGAAATTTAAGTACAACAATACAAGGCATGTAGGAATACTGGCCTAACATGCTCCACGCAATCACAGTTAAGACAATTTAAACAAATAGGCATCTTGGATCAATTAAACATTCTCTTCTATGCTAGCACAGGCTATAAAAGCAAGTAAGTAAGGCAAATATGAAAGAGAATCCAAATCAAGTAATTAAGTAAAAATTCGGGTTTTCAACAATTTGCTCAAGTACGCGCTCGTCACCTCACGTACAAGGCATTCAATTATCAATTATCATATCCTAAGGGACGAAGTCCTCCACACAAGGTTAGGCAAGCCACTTACCTCAAACAAGTACGAAACCGCTAAGTAACGATGCCCTTGCCACGAGTATCCGACTCCGAGTGGCCCAAATCTATTCAAACCAATTACATATTGTAAATAACATCGCAAGTAGCTGATTACACTGTAAAAATTAAAGCTAAGGCGCAAAAATAGGTAAAATGACCAAAATACCCATCGGGTCCCACATCTCGAAACCGGGTAAAATTTACATTTCTAGAAACCTTGCACTCTCACGAGTCTAACCATACCAAAATTACAAAATTCCCATATCATTTCGACCTTCAAATCAGTGATTCTATCCAAGAGGGGTTTCTACCCCTTTCAACAAAATCCTCAGATTAAACACCAACACGTGTAATAGATTCGAGTTATACAACCAAAATTGAGTTAAGAACACTTACCCCGTTGTTCTCCAAGAAAATCTGTCCAAAAATCGCCCAAATCGAGCTCTAAATCGTTAAAAATGGGAAATGGGAACAAAGTCCCATTTCCAAATCTTAAACATTCTGTCCAGACCATTTTCCGCTTCTGCTGTCTCCTTCAAAGCCCGAAAAACCGCCTATGCGGTCTTCCCATCGCAGAAACGAGTCTGCTTCAGCGGAACAATCTCCGCTTCTGCGGTTCCTAAACAAACGCCCACTTCCGCTTATGTGACTGCCTGGCCGCTTATGCGCCTCCAAAACCGCAGAAGCGAAAATATCAGAAGCAGCAGGCGTAAAATCTTCATAAGTCCAAAAATTCTTCGTTTAGCCATCCGAACTCATCCCGAGGCCCCTGGGACCTCAACCAAAAATACCAATACACCCTATAACGTTATTCAAACTTGTTCCAATTATTAAAACACCTCGACTAACATCAAAATCTTCAAATTACATCGAATTCAAACCTAAGTTCTTTTAAAACTTCAAAAACACGCATTCGATAAAAAACCTGACCAAACCACGTCCAAATGACCTAAAATTTTGCACGCACATTCCAATTGACATGACGGTGCTACAACAACTTCCGGAATTCCATTCCAACCCTCGGATCAAAATTCCACCTATCAACCGGAAATCGCCAAAATACTAACTTTCGGCATTTCTAGCCTAAATGAGCCACGGACTTCCAAAATACATTCTGAACATGCTCCCAACCTCGAAATCACCTAAAACAGAACCATCAGATTTCCATTCCGAGGATGTCTTTACACTATTCCAATTACGGACTATTTTTCAACTCTTAAGCTCTCATTTAGGGACTAAGTGTCCCAAAACACTCTAAATCCTGACACCGAAACCAAAATAGCAGAATTGAACTTAGAGGAAGCAGTTAATGGGGGATCGGGGCGTAAATTCCAAAAACAACCGGCTGGGTCGTATTACTCCTACAGCCCAAGAGTTATCATAACAAGGCCTGAATGCCTGTACATATCAATATGAGGCCTAAAAGCCTTCTCACAATAAACTCGAGGCCTGAAAGCCTCCTCACATATCGCTCGACGTTTGAAAGCCTCCTCGCATATCACTCGAGGCCTGAAAGACTCCTCGCATATCACTTGAGGCCTGAAAGCCTCCTCACATATCAATCGAGTCCTGAAAGCCTCCTCATATCACTCAACATGTCCTCACACATGGCCCTCAACCTCAATCAGTCCAAGAATAATCATAACCCCTCGGGCGTCAGTAAAACAATAATGTTCAGCTCAAACAATAGTTCAAATGTCAGTTAAAACTCAAGGTTGATTGAAAATATAGCTGAGTTCATGAAATAGTGTAATTCAACTGAACTGAGTTCAAATAATATTTCAAATAGTGAGGAAAACAGTGATGATAGCTCACAAGGAGTTCAAACAATAGGCAATAAGCCCCAAGTATGGCAATAAGCCCAAGTCATAGTGAAAGATAACAAGCCATTGTGAAATACGCGGTAAAATCAACAACCGGGACGGACCAAGTCACAATCCCCAATGGTGCTCTACCCCACGCTCTATTCGGCGTGCAAGTGACCTCAATATAGCACTATGAGTGCAAATCCGGGGTTTCAAACCCTCAGGATATCATTTACAATCATTACTCACCTCTAACCTGTGAAATCTCTAGCTCGCGACGTCTTTGCCGCTCAAATCGGCCTGCACGCGCATCGAATCTAACAAAAATCAGAGCGAATACATTACAATATACCAAGGGAACAATACCCAATCGAAAACAACCGAGAAATAGCAGAAATCTCGAAACTAGCAAAACCCGAGTCCCGGGCCCGCTTTTCGAAAAATTATAAAACTCACATTACCGGATTCCTCGTCTCACCACGAGTCCATACATACCAAGAACTCCTAAATCCGAGCTCAAATGACCTATCAAATCCCAATTTGAGATATCAAAAACTCAAGCCCTAGCTTTACCCCTTTTTAATGAATTTCAACCAATTTTCATGTTAAATCTATCATAATCTCGTGTATTTAAGCAAAGGAACTTACCTCTAATCATTCCTCCTTGAATCCCTCTTCAAAATCACCTCAAAGCTCGCTCAAAGGTGGTGGAAAATATATAACCCTCGCGGATGAAATATTTCAATAAAACCCTTTATGACCAGCCCAGATTTCGCTTCTGCGGAGAAAATGTCGCTTTTGCGACCTCCGTATCTATGGTCCACGTCCGCTTCTGTGGACCTTAACTTACGGGCCCCTACCGCTTCTATGTTCCACATTTCGCATTAGGGGGAACTGCCTATGCGGCCCGCCTTCCGCTTCTGCGGAATATCAAAAGAGTGCCAAAATCGCTCATGCGGTATAACTTCCACTGATGTGGACCCGCTTATGCGTATAGCTTTCCGCTTCTGCGAAAATTGCTCAACCTCAACCTTTTCGCCCCTGCGATACCTGGCTCCACTTCCGCATAACCGCATCTGCGGTTTCCTTTCCGCAGATGTGGAAACACCTGCTGCAACCAAAAACCTGCAATTCCAACTTCAAATTTCCTTCCGATAGCCACCCGAAATCACCCCGAGGCCCCCGGGACCTCAACCAAAAGCATCAACACCTCCTAAAATATTATTCAAACTTTTTCCAATCCTCAAAACACATCAAACAACACTAAAATCATCAATTCACATCAGATTCAAGCCTAAGTTTCTTCAAAACTTCCGAAACACGCATTCGATCAAAAACTCAACCAAACGTCATCCGAAAGGCCTGCAATTTTGCACACACATCACCAGTCACATATTGAAGTTACAGCAACTCTCGGAACTCTAGTCCGACCCTTGGATCAAAATCTCACCTACCAACCGAAATTCACCAAAATGCTAACTTCGCCAATTCAAGCCTAATTCTACATCGGACCTCCAAAATTCATTCCGATCGCGCTCATAAGTCACAAATCACCTCCCTAAGCTAATATAATCACCGGAAATCACATCTGAATATTCTAAATCATAAGTCAGCATCCGGTTATCTTTTCCAACTTAAGCCTTCCTTAAAGAGACTAAGTGCCCCATTCCTACCAAAACAAATCCGAATCAACTATAACTCACCAAATACTGATAGTGAAACATGAAAAAGCATAAAATGGGGGAAACGGAGCGGTAACTCATGAGACGATGGGTCGGGACGTCACAAATAATTTATTATTTTATTTCCTGTATATGACAATGGAGTTATATATTGTTAAATCACTATGTCTCGTATTTAATTCTAGACGTCAATAATGCAGAATTTTTGTATAATTTTCTTGAAACAATTTTGATACTATGTCGATCATATTCCATAATTAAGATACATAAAAGATATATTACAAAGAACGATCGCACATAAACATAGTATACGATAAATAGCACCAAAAATAAAGGAAAAGGCACACAAAAAAAAAACAAAAACACAGAACAAAAACATTAAGAAAGAATTAAGCAAAACTAAGAATCATCTGTGTCATCAGAATAATACTCCTCAATTTCTCGATATATCTCATCATCATCCGAATTAGAGATAATTTTAAGATACCTGGCAAAATACCACAAAATCTAGCGAGATCATTCTTCAACCTATTGAAATCATGACGCAACTGATTTTGTTCAATTATTAGTCGGTCAATAAGATGAGGAAGATTATTTAAGCTATATTCGAGCTTCGCACAATCTTACCTATTGTGATACATAAAAGAATCAAAGTTCTGGACAACCTTGTCGAATGAGGTTGAATAACCTTCAGAACTGCGTTCTACATTCAGCCTGTTCTGGAATGATTCATCAGAAAAAAACTGAGGTCTTATTCTTTCCCAATCAGCCTTTATTTGCTCCCACTTTTGCATAATATTATCTATTGGTACTTTACTATCCCAATCAGACTTTAAACTCTCCCACTTCTGCATAAGTTCATCCATTGTAAGCTTCTTGCTTCCGCAAGCATCACACACTGTTTTTTTGAAAAAGCTAAAATGCTACTTATGAATATAAATTTAATGAAAGATGATAGAATTTTCTAGAGAACTTATTGTTTTAATATGTGTAAGTGTGCACCTACTAAATTTAATATATATGTATAAATGTAGAGGTAATTTTTTAGGTCTGCTAGATGTTTTATTAGGTTCAGAGAAATGTAATTTTTTGCACATTTTAAGAAAAGTAAGTTGTAAAATACGACAAGAATATGGATTGTGCCCATACCGTATATAATACTGGAAATTATGCTTTTGCATGATATTTATCCAGTTTAATATACTGGACATAATGCTTCAGTACTTTAAATAACCATTGGGTGCAGTCTTTTATGCATTTTTAACTACAAATTATATTATACGTTGGGATTTGTGTTAGAGTAATAATTACATTTTCTGTCTTTTCTTAGGATTCTAGTATATTTTATGGATAGTAATTTGGATTTCATAATTTTACAGCTTTATAGTAATCTAGTATAATATAGTCTATGTTCCTTTTCAATGACGCGCCATTGAGTAAAGCGTACCTCAAATTTCTCCTGTATATTCTAATGGACATATACCACCTGATAGTATAATCTCCTGTACTTTGTATTGGAAGTCTCCAATCCTGATATAATAAATTAGATTTAGTAATTTATTTTCTTTATTTTGTGATACACATAGCTTTATATTATGATGTAATATCTATTTAACTATGTCACATACAAGTGACCGTAATTTAGTTGCCTATAATATTTCATAATTTTATTACTTTACATAATCAAATTTGTGTGTAGTTTTTTATGCGTTTTATACCACAAATATACATTGGGAGATGTGTTACAGAAATAATTATATTTTCACTCATTTCATAGGATTCTACTACATTTTATGGATAGTAATTTAGATTTCATATTTTACAGTTTTATACTAATCAAGTATACGACAGTCTACATTGCTTTTCCAAACGATGCACCACTAAATTGTACCTCGAATTTCCAAATGACGCATCATATATTATCTCGAATTTCAAAATACACAATTGTTAGGGTTTAATCGCTTGTTCTAGAGATTTAATTTTTGAAATGTCAAGCTTAGTTTCTAACAGTTGACGTTTTATGGGTAGAAAGCACTCTCTCAAGTTCAAAAAATCTATTCATCCAATCTCAATGTCATCAGATTTTTCTGATTTTGTTATGGATAACGAAAATTATTCTCTTACAATGGAAGAATCTTATATGAAAGATGATCCAAGTGCACATGTAGTTGGTGTATCATCATCAGCAAGTGGAGAAAAGGTTGTTAGTTTAGAATGAACTCGTTCACAAAGGGCTAAGGCACGAAATACCTCTAGATCAACTTTGAATACCTCTGGGTCAGCTAGTATTAGAATAACTCGTTCTCAAAGTTCTAAGAAATGCGAAATTAGTGGTTCTAAAAGTGTCAAGGAACCAGAAGTTGATGTTTCTCAAAATAATATAAAGTCTACAAAAAAGGAAGGATTCTGAATCAAGTATTCATAAGAGAAGACATTCCAAATCGTTTTTAAAGGTAAAATATATTACACATTATTTTATTTATACATGCTTTATATAATGTATACTAATATACTTATATATGTGTCTGTATTGTATTGCAGCTTAGTGCAAGTGATAGACCAATACTTTGCAGTAACTTTAATTCTGAGATTGTTAGCAATTTGAAAACAAAATTGTCAACAACGCAACTTGAACTTTTTAAGTCAACTTGTTTTGGCTATTTGTTGAATTTGCCCAGTATAAAAACTGCAAAAACAGTTAATATATTATTTGTTAACCAAGGAGGTAGAAAAAGGAAAAGCAAATCAAATGGTGTTTCTTCTCAATGGGGTAAAGCTACGTTTTGGATTGGCAGAGTTTGCTTTTGTAAGTGGATTAAAATG
Source organism: Nicotiana glauca (assembly GCA_026770625.1). Classification (NCBI taxonomy): domain Eukaryota; kingdom Viridiplantae; phylum Streptophyta; class Magnoliopsida; order Solanales; family Solanaceae; genus Nicotiana; species Nicotiana glauca. Next base: position 103,674 of record MU692150.1, read on the forward strand.
TACCGGTGATGTACAACTTTGTAGTGAAGCTACGCAAAAGAATAATCGTTCAACTGCAAAGTACTTTATGGATTACCCTTCTGTTTCTAACAAACACCTTGTGGATTGTTTTCTTACAAAAATATTTGACTCTGATGATGATGCTATTAAGATAGCAGTGCTATTTGTTGTAAATTCATTCCTCTTTTCTATTAAGAACACCAAACATATTGAAAAGAAGTACTTGGACTTGGTTGACAAGGGTGATTACAATAGTTATCCATGGGGAATAGATTTATATGAGGAAATAGTAAGAACAGTGTCAGGTATTTTGGATAAGGAACGACAATATTATTGGATTTTAGGATTCCCTTATGCTATTCTGATATGGTTCCATGAATGTTTTGGATATTTGCATAGTTCTGTTACTCGTAGGTGTCAAAATACATCTCTACCAATTCTTCGATGGAGTGTTACACAACAACTGAAATTTGAAGAGTTAAGTGATAAGCTATGTGGCTTACCTTCTGAGAAGGTAACTTAATTTTTTTTTGTTTTCTCATGTATTAAGAGTTACTTTTGCTATATATAATTTTTTTTACTAAAATTTAGTAAATTGTATGTATGTAGTTGAATTTAAGGAATATGCCTCTTGAGAATGACATTGCGAATAATGTTGATCAGAAGCACGTTACTTCAGATGATGATTTTGTTGATCGTCCACCGGAGAGTTTAAAAAGATAGTGCAAAATGATGATTAATGTGAATGTGAAAAGGCAGCGGACACCTTCTAATATTTTGGAGAAGAAGGGGAAAGATGGTAATAATTTGAAGAAACAGGGGAAAGCTGCTAATGAAACATCAAAAATGAAAAGTATTGGTGCTAATGATTTGGAGAAGCAGATGATGGACAATGTCTCTAATAGTGTTAATGTTACAACAGCAAATAATAAAATTGTAAATGATTTGCATAAAAAGGTGGTGGAGAATATTCATAACCAACATCAAGGTATAGATAAAGCCTCTGTTGACCCGCCAACTAAACATAGTGAATGGTATATTTAGTTTAAGATTTTGCAAGATGGCCAAGATGAATTGAAGAAAAAAGTATCATCATCGAAAAAGGAATACAAGGAAGAACTAGTTGTTTTAAAAAATTATCTTGATGGGAAATTTGTTGAGGTGTTCAATGATATTAATTCAATGAAGAAGAGCACGTTAGAGGTATACTAGTACTTATTGTTTGTTTTTTTTTCTTTTTTTTTGGTTATTTTACATCTAATATCATTTTATTTGAACTTTTTGCTGCAGCATCACCACAATGGAGATGTGATAAAATATGTAGAAGGTTATAGTGATTAGAAGCAAGATGCAGTTAATGAAATCAAAAAAGGTATAGTATAAAATATACTGTTTGTAACGCTTCAATTTCTTTAAGTCCAATTTGTCGTTCTATATGTTATTTTAGTCTTTTAATCACGCAAGCGAGTCTGTGTTATGTTTTTGGATGCATTGGTATAATTGATTGGCCTCTTGAGGGGCCTCGGGTGCATATAAAAAAAATCTATTGTTCAAAAATGTATTGAAACGTAAAGCTATATATTCAAAAATATGTATTTATATTTTTTCTGACATATTAATGCATTTTTTATGTAGCATCTGGTTTTGTTGATGTTGGAATTCCAGATGAAGATAAATGGTTAGAAATTTGTGATTTAGAGGCTCATAAATTAACAGTTGAGCTTTGTAAGCAAACAAGAAATGAAGATATTCCGTCTGGTAAGAAGACTAAAGAGTCATTCAATGAAGATGTTCCAGCTTCAGATGTTGATAAAAAATCATCATTTAAGATGATTCCAGATCATGAAATTGAGATGACTGACACTCAAATTGATTGTCAGTGTGATGACCCAAAGGGTCATCGCTTATTTTCTCATTCGTTCCGTGCTTCGGAGGCCTTGAAAACCTCACTTATAGTTTCCTTGATTTGCATGCGCAGTACGGACATGTAGCCGGAAAGCTTTTATGTTAAAATATGTGAATTCTGCGAAAAATTTGAAGAATTTTGATATTAATATGATTAAATTTGACTTTGGTTAATGTTTTCGGTAAACGGACCTGGATCCGTGATGTGATGGTCCCGGAGGGTCCGTAGAAAAATATGGGAATCGGGCATGTGCCCGGAGTCGAAATCTGAGGTCTAGAACCTGAGTAAAAGAATTTTTCTGTTAAATTGTTTTTCTGAAATTATTAAGGCAAATGGGAACGAAAATTGATTAAAAGACTATGGTATCAGGCTCGTATTTTGGTTCTGATGCTCAGTACATGTCTAAAATATATGTTAAGAGCTTTCTGTGAAGTTTGGTCAAAATTGGACATCGTTTGACGTATTTCACACCTAATTATCTAAAGTTAGAAGTTTATGAAGTTTGAAATGAAAATGATGATTTTGTGGCTTGATTTATTGATTTTGATGTTGTTTTAGCGATTTGATCACTTGAGTAAGTTCGTATGAGGTTGTTGAGTTAGTGTACATGTTTGGTTAAGAGCCCCGAGGGCTCGGCATTGATCCGAAGGTGGTTCGGGGTGGTTTTGCACTTAGAGGAATTGTAGAAAATCTGCAACAGGTGCTCAGTGATTTTCTTCTTCGCATTCGCACTATGCCTCTCGCGTTCGCGAAGCTTCAGCTTCATCCTTCATCGTGTTTGAATCACCTTCCAGCGTTCGCGTAGGGTATTTTGACTCAGAAGACTTAGCCTTCATTTTACTCATCGCGTTTGTGCTTGCCTTCTTGCATTCGCGTAGATCAAAAGGCTCCCTTCATCGCGTTCGCGTAGTTGTCCACGCGTTCGCATAGACCAAGTCCTAGACACCCCAAATATTTCTCTTCGCATTCAGAGCCTCCTTATCGCGAACGTGGTGGTCTGTTGAATTAACCCTTCACAAACGCGGCCCCTTTCCCACGCACGTGAAGGGCAATTTTGCCCAGTGAATTTTTAAGTTTAAAACATAACACTTAACACGGGATTTCTTCACTATTTCCACATCAGCTCTTCTCCTTCACCCTCCATAGACAAGTTTGAAGAACCTCTTCCTCCATAACTTCATAGGTAAGTGTTCCTAACTTCATTCTCTCTTAATTTATTCAACTAAATCACTAACTTCCTAGCCTTAATCATGAAATCAAAGAAGAAAATTAGGGGTTTTGGGTAGAGTTAGGGTTTTGAGGATTTTGGGTGATTCAAATTTAATTTGGGATCGAATCTTAAAACAAATTATATATTTGAACTCGTGGGGTCATGGGTTACTAGGTTTTGGTCTGAGCCTCGTGTTTGGACCATTATGCTTAGATATCATTGTTTCGGAGTCGGATTGTAGAGGAAAGGCGGTATTTGAGGATTAATTGCTATTCTTTGGACCGAGGTAAGTGTTTGATCTAACTTTGGCTTGAGGGAATAGAATTATAGTGTTATTAATTGCTAATTGCTAAATGATCGAGTACGGTGTATAGGCATGGTGACAAGTATCTATGCACAGGTGTCTAGCATGACCGTGGGTCTTTGTTTGTTCTTATTTTGGTATATTTTGGGACTCTTCATGCTAAATTAATTATTTCTAGATAATGTGAAGAGTATGAGGATTAATTGGGAATTGTGAATTCTTTGGAGCACTGGCTTGAACAATAAAAACACTATTGAATAAGAAATGAATGAAATGGAAAGAGATGTGATTAATCTCTTGCCGGGATGTTTTGAGTATATTGATTATCTCCCTTGCCGGGATGTGAAAGTTATTTTTATTGCTCCCTTGCCGGGATTTAGTTGTTTAATTGTGTTTTCCCTTGCTGGGACATTTCTTGTTAATGTTTATTCCCTCGCCCATTTGGTTGTGATTTCTGTTTGGGTGAGGAAGAGTGATAATGCACGAAGGGTCATTCCGTGCCATGTTTTGATTATATTTGCACGAATGGTCATTCCGTTCCATGTTTTGATTTTTATGCACGAAGGGATATTTCGTGCTCTTATTTGACTAAAATTGCACGAAGGATCCTTCTGCGCCTTGAGGTGAGAGTTATGTGAGGAAAAGCACGAAGGGTGATGCTGTGCATTTTATTTGATTGCTTTGGGTGAGGATGAGAGTAAAAGCATGAAAGTTGATGTCGTGCAATTGTTGTTTTCCCTGTTTTGTTAATTATTGTTATGCTATGTTCCTCACTTAAGTTGATGATTTTTTTTATATCCGGATTGTACTCCCCCATAGCATTATTCTCTCCCCTTTTTTACTGCTTAGTTTCCTGTTATTGCATATGTATATATATTTAACTGCACAGGTTGATTTGGTAGTCCTGTCTAGCCTCGTCACTACTTCGTCGGGGTTAGGCCAGGCACTTACCAGCACATGGGGTCGTTTGTGCTGATGCTAGACTTCTGTCCTTTTTGCACATATCACAGTACCGGAGTAGCTTTTGGATTACAGCACTAGCACTAAACGGTAGCTGACTTCGGTCTAGGGACTTACGAGGTACCTAGCTGGCATTCGATGGCTGAAGTCCCTTTATATATTTTCTGTTTATTTTCATTTTACCGAGACAGACATTATATATTTTTTATTCAGACTTATTTGTAGCACTCTTTAGAGGTTCATGAGATAGTGACTCCAGTCTTGGATAACGAAATATTAAACTTCCGCATTTTAGGTTTTCAGTTATTCATGTTTTGAAAGACTTCTGCATTTAATTAAAGGCTCATTATTTTATTATTGTTGTGTTGTTATCCAAATTTGTTTAGATGTTTGGCTTGCCTAGCTCTGACAGTAGGCGCCATCACGACCCCCGATGGTGGGAAATTCGGATCATGACAAGTTGGTATCAGAGCTCTAGGTTACATAGGTCACTACTCACGGACAAACTTGGTAGAGTCTGAGGGATCGGAACGGTGACATCTGTATTTATCCCCCAGAGGCTACGGAGTTAGGAAAAGTTTCACTTTTGTTCTTTCTTGTTGTGCGATTCTATTTCTCAAATACTGATTGTCTTTCTACTCTGTTCTTTCGCAGATGGCGAGAACACGTGCTTCCTCTTCTACCGCGCAGCATCCCGAGCCCCCAACAGTAACTCCTGCGAGGGGCAGAGGCCGAGGCTGTGCCAGAGGCTGAGGCAGGGGCAGAGCTCAGCCTCGGGCAGCAGTTCCAGAGGTGGAGCCTCATATTGACTATGATGAGAAGGTTCCAGCCCCACCAGCTCTGGTGGGCCCATCTCAAGTCCCAAGAGGGGTCATGGTCACCCCAGATCTTCAAGACGCTCTAGTCTGATTGGCAGGCTTTATGGAGAGTGTCACTAGAGCGAGTTTGCTGCAAGTAGCACCAGCCACTTCTCAGGATGGAGGAGGGGTTCAGACTCCTGCTACACGTACTCCGGAGCAAGTAGCTCCCTAGACTCATGCCCTAATAGTTCAGCCAGCTGTGGCAGCTCAGCCAGGTATTGCACCCAAGCCGGTGATGGAGCGGCTACGTCTTCAGATGATTTGTTGAGACTTGATCGGTTCTCCAAGCTCTTCACCACCACATTCAGAGGTGCTTCATCAGAGTATCCACAAGATTTCTTATTTAGATGTCATGAGAACCTTAGGACCATGGGTATAATGGAGACCAATGGGGTCGATTTTGCCACCTTCCAGCTTTCAGGATCCGCCAAGACTTGGTGGAGGGATTATTGCCTATCTAGACCAGCATGTTCTCCAGCATTGACATGGGATCAGTTCGTGGAGTTGTTTTTGGAGAAGTTTTGCCCAGTCACTCAGCGGGAGGCACTTCATAGGCAATTTGAGCGCCTCCAGTAGGGCTCCACGACAATTTCATAGTATGAGACTCGGTTTATTGATTTGGCACGCCATGCTATTGTGATACACCCCACAGAGCGAGAGAGGGTTCGGAGATTTATTGATGGACTGATTCAGCCGATCCGTCTGCAGATGGCTATGGGAGCTGGTAGTGATATTTCCTTTCAGGAGGCGGCCAATGCGGCCCGTAGGGTTGAGATGGCCTTCCCACGGGGAGGTAGTCACATGTAGGATAAGAGGCCTCATCATTTTGGTAGGTTTAGTGGTACCTGTCTGGAGGTAGGGATTCTTGTAGTAAAGGTCATTCACTGAGACCCTTTCAATCAGTGCTCCAGGTTTTTCATGGTACACCAGGCAGTGGTGGTTCTCAGCAGCATTATTCAGATCAACATCCTATCAGTGCACCCCCACTTCAGAGCTTCAGAGGATGATATTCAGGTCGATAGGGCCAGCTATCACAGCAGCCAAGGTCTTGTTGTGGTTGTGGTGACCCCGGTCATATTATCAGGTTGTGCCCTTAAGCCTCGGGCAGCTCACAGCAGCAAGGTCCTCGCCCTATGACTCAGGCATCAGGTGATCCACAGCTCGCCCAGCCAGCTAAAGGCGGGGGTAGGGATCATAGAGGTGGAGGTAGAGACTGTATAGGTAGAGCTCAGACCAGCAGAGGTAGGGGTCAGCCAGTAGCCGATTGTCCCAGAGACATGGTTTAGGGAGGTAGGGCCCAGCCCCGGTGTTATGCTTTGCCAGCTAGGCCAGAGGTCGAGTCTTCAGATGTTGTTATTATAGGTACTATTCTGGTTTGTGATAGGGATGCTTCAGTGCTATTTGACCCTGGGTCTACGTATTCATATGTGTCGTCTTATTTTGCACACTACTTGGCTATGCCTAGTGATTCTTTAGGTATTCCTGTTTATGTATCTACACTGGTGGGTGATTCTATAATGGTCGATTGAGTTCATCATTCCTGTGTGGTAGTGTTTGAGGGTCTTGAGACCTGTGTTGATTTATTACTTTTAGACTTGGTGGATTTCGATGTTATATTGGGGATGGATTGGTTGTCCCCATATCATGCTGTCTTGGATTATCACGCCAAGACCGTGACCTTGCCTTTGCCAGATTCGCCCTGATTGGAGTGGAGAGGGACCCCAAGTAAGGCCACTCGCAGTGTTATTTCATATGTAAAGGCTCGACGCATGGTCGAGAAGGGGTGTTTAACTTATCTGGCATATGTTTGCGATTCCAGCGAAGAGGTTCCTTCTAATGACTCTGTTCCTATTATTCGGGAGTTCCACGAGGTTTTCCCTTCAGACCTACCGGGTATGCCACCTGACAGGGATATTGATTTCTCTATTGATATGGCCCCAGGCATGCAGCCCATTTCTATTCTGTCGTAATGCATGGACCCGCCAGAGTTAAAGGAGTTAAAGGACCAGTTGCAAGATTTACTAGAAAAGGGTTTTATCAGGCCTAGTGTTTCTCCTTGGGGTGCGCCAGTGTCATTTGTGAAGAAAAAGAATGGATCGATGAGGATGTGTATAGATTACCGGCAATTAAACAAGGTGACGATAAAGAACAAGTATCCACTACCGAGGATTGATGATTTGTTTGACTAGCTACAGTGTGCGAAGGTGTTTTCAAAGATAGACTTGAGATCTGGCTACCATCAGCTGAGGATTAGGTCATCTGATGTCCCTAAGATAGATTTCGCACTCAGTATGGGCATTATGAGTTTTTGGTCATGTCATTCGGGTTGACCAATGCCCCAGCATCATTTATGGAGTTGATGAACCGAGTGTTCAGGCCTTATCTAGACTTGTTCGTGATAGTCTTTATTGATGATATTCTGGTATACTCCCGTGGCTGGGAGGAGCACGAGCAGTACCTCAGAGTGGTTCTTCAGACTCTGAAGAACAGTCAGTTGTATGCTAAGTTCTCGAAGTGCGAGTTCTGGTTGAGTTCAGTTGTATTTTTCGGTCATGTTGTATCAGCAGAGGGTATTCAGGTGGAACCGAACAAGATTGAGGCAGTCAAGAATTGTCCTCGACCAGCTTCAGCGACCGAGATTCGGAGTTTCTGGGGCTAGCAGGTTATTACTGTCGGTTCGTGGAGGGGTTTTCATCTATAGCAGCCCCAATGACCAGATTGACCCAGAAGGGTGCCCGGTTCAGATGGTCAGACGAGTGTGAGGAGAGCTTTCAGAAGCTCAAGACAGCTCTGACTACGGCACCGACATTGGTTTTGCCAACAGGCTCAGGGCCTTATACAGTTTATTGTGATGCTTCCCTTATTGGTCTTAGTGCAGTATTGATCCAGGATAGTAGAGTCATAGCCTATGCTTCGAGGAAGCTGAAGATATATGAGAATAATTATCCAGTCCATGATCTAGAGTTGGCGGCCATTGTTCATGCTTTGAAGATTTGGAGGCATTATCTATATGGTGTGACGTGTGAGGTGTACACGGATCACAAGAGCCTTCAGTACTTGTTCAAACAAAGGGAGTTGAATTTGAGACAGAGAAGGTGGTCAGAGTTGTTAAAAGACTATGATGTTACTATCTTATACCACCCGGGAAAGGCCAATGTGGGGACCGATGCATTGAGTAGGAAGTTCGCCAGCATGGGTAGTCTTGCTTATGTTTTGGTCAGCCAGAGACCACTTGCCTTCGATTTTCAGGCCTTGGCCAATCGGTTTGTGAGGTTGGACATTTCTAAGCCTAGCAGAGTGTTAGCTTTCACTGTCGCTCGTTCTTCATTAGTGGAGCGTATCCGTGATCGAAAGTTTGATGATCCTCATTTGTGTGTCCTGAGAGACACGGTGCATCGTGGAGGTGCCACGAAGGTGACTTTAGATTATGATGGTGTTTTGAGATTGCAGAGGCGAGTTTGTGTGCCCAATGTCGATGGGATTCGAGAGTTGATCTTAGCGGAGGCCCATAGTTCTTGGTATTCTATTCACCTGGGCGCCGCGAAGATGTACCAGGACTTGCGGCAGCATTATTGGTAGCATAGGATGAACAAAGATATTGTGGCATATGTGGCTCGATGTTTGAACTGTCAGTAGGTAAAGTATGAGCATAAGAGTCCTGGTGGATTGTTTCAGAGGATTGAGCTTCCCGAGTGGAAGTGGGAGAGGATTACCATGGATTTCGTTACCAGACTTCCGATGACTCGAAAGAAGTTTGATGCTATTTGGGTCATTGTTGATAGGCTGACCAAGTCAACGCATTTCATTCATGTTGCAGCCACTTATTCATCGGAGAGGTTAGCTGAGATCTACATCCGAAAGATTGTTCGCCTTTATGGGGTGCCGGCATTTATCATTTCAGACCGGGGTACGCAGTTCACCTCGCGCTTCTAGAGAGTAGTTCAGCAGGAGTTAGGCACCCAGGTTCAGTTGAGCACATCATTCCATCCTCTTGAGGCATCGACCTGGGAGTCCGAGTCTGATATGCGGAGCCGTTATCATCATCTATTTCCTGACTCAGGCACTTCTTTTTTTTGTCCGTTCGAGGATGAACGGTTGTTTTAGAGGTGGAGGATGTGACGAACCAAAGGGTCATAATCTGTTTCCTCATTCGTTCCGTGCTTCTGAGGCCTTGAAAACCTTACTTATAGTTACCTTGATTTGCATGCGCAGGTCGGACGCATAGCCGAAAAGCTTTTATGAAATATGTGAATTCCGCAAAATATTTGAAGAATTTTGATATTAATATGATTAAAGTTGACTTTGGTCAATGTTTTAGGTAAACGGACCCGGACTCGTGATGTGACGGTCCCGGAGGGTCCGTAGAAAAATATGGGACTCGGGCATGTGCCCGGAGTCGAAATCCGAGGTCTAGAACTTGAGTAAAAAAAAATTTCTGTTAAATTGTTTTTCTGAAATTATTAAGGAAAATGGAAATGAAAATTGATTAAAAGACTATGGTATCGGGATCGTATTTTGGTTCTAATGCCTAGTACAGGTCTTAAATATGTGTTAAGCGCTTCCTGTGAAGTTTGGTCGAAATCGGACGTCGTTTGACGTATTTCGGACCTAATTATCTAAAGTTAGAAGTTTATGAAGTTTGAAATGAAAATGATGATTTTGCGGCTGGATTCATTGATTTAGATGTTTTCTTGGCGATTTGATCACTCGAGTAAGTTCATATGAGGTTGTTGAGTTAATGTACGTGTTTGATTAGGAGTCCCTAGGTCTCGGGAGTGATCCGGAGGTGGTTCGGGGTGGTTTACACTTAGAGGAATTGCAGAAAATCTGCAACAGGTGCTCAGTGATTTTCTTCTTCGTGTTCGCACTAAGCCTCTCGCGTTCGCGAAACTTAAGCTTCATCCTTCATCGCGTTCGCATCACCTTCTCGCGTTCGCGTAGAGTATTGTAACTCAGAAGACTTAGACTTCATTTTACTCATCGCGTTCGCGCTTGCCTTCTCGCGTTCGCGTAGTTCATAAGGCTCCCTTCATCGCGTTCGCGTAATTGTCCACGCATTCACATAGACCAAGTCCTGGACCCCCCAAATCTTTCTCTTCGTGTTCGCAGCCTCCTCATCGTGAATGCAATGGTCTGTTGAATTAACCCTTCACGAACGCGGCCCCTTTCCCGTGAACGCGAAGGGAAATTTCGCCGAGTGAATTTTTAAGTTCAAAACAGAACACTTAACACGAGATTTCTTCACTATTTCCACACGAGCTCTTCTCTTTCACCCTCCTTAGACAAGTTTGAAGAACCTTTTCCTCCATAACTTCATAGGTAAGTGTTTCTAACTTCATTCCCCCTTAATTTCTTCAACTAATCACTAAATTCCTAGCCATAAATCATGAATTGAAAGTAGAAAATTAGGGGTTTTGGGTAGAGTTAGGGTTTTGAGGATTTTGGGTGATTCAACCTCAATTTGGGATCGAATCTTAAAACAAATTATACATTTGAACTCGTGGGGTCATGGGTGACTAGGTTTTGGTCAGAGCCTCGTGTTTAGACCATGTGGGCCCGGTGTCTAATTTTGGTATTTTCGAAAGAATGCTAGGAAATTCATATGTAGGCTATGGGATGTTGCCATATAGTCTTTATTGGTATTATTGAATTAATTATGCTTAGATATCATTATTTTGGAGTCGGATTGTAGAGGAAAGGCGGTATTTGAGGATTGATTACTATTCTTTGGAACTAGGTAAGTGTTTGATCTAACTTTGGCTTGAGGTAATAGGATTAGAGTGTTATTAATTGCTAATTGCTAAATGATCGAGTACGGTGTATAGGCACGGTGACGAGTATCTATACATCGGTGTCTAGCATGACCGTGTGTCTTTGTTTACACTTATTTTGGTATATTTTGAGGCTCTTCCAGGTTAAATCAATTATTTCTACATAATGTGAAGAGTAGGAGGATTAATTGTGAATTGTGAATTCTTTAGAGCGTTGGCTCGAACGATAAAAATATTATTGAGTAACTGATGAAAGAAATGGAAAGAGATGTGATTAATCCCTTGCCAGGATGGTTTGAGTATATTGATTATCTCCCTTGCCGGGATGTGAAAGTTGTTGCTATTGCTCCCTTGCCGGGATTTAGTTGTTTAATTGTGTTTTCCCTTGCTGGGACATTTCTTGTTAATGTTTATTCCCTCGTCCGTTTGGTTGTGATTGTTGTTTGGGTGAGGAAGAGTGATAATGCCCGAAGAGTCATCCCGTGCCATGTTTTGATTATATTTGCACGAAGTGTCATTCTGTGCCATATTTTTGTTATATTTGCACGAAGGGTCATTCCGTGCCATGGTTTGATTTTTATGCACGAAGGGACATTCCGTGCTCTGATTTGACTAAAATTGCATGAAGGGTCATTCTGTGCCATGAAATGAGAGTTATATGAGGAAAAACACGAAGGGTGATGCCTTGCATTTTATTTGATTGCTTTGGATGAGGATGAGAGTAAAAGCACGAAGGTTGATGCCGTGCAACTGTTGTTTTCCCTATTTTGTTAATTATTGTTGTGCTCTGTTCCTCACTTAAATTGATGATTTTTTTTATATCCGGATTGTACTCCCCCATAGCATGCTTCTCTCCCCTTTTTTACTGCTTAGTTTTGGCATTCTTTCCTGTTATTGTGTATATATATATATATATATATATATATATATATATATATATATTGAACTGCACAGGTTGATTTGGTACTCCTGTTTAGCCTCGTCACTACTTCGTCGGGGTTAGGCCAGGCACTTACCAGCACATTGGGTCAGTTGTACTGATACTACACTTCTGTGCTTTTTACATAGATCACGGTACCGGAGCAGCTTTCGGATTGCAGCAGTAGCACTGAGCGGGAGCTGACTTCAGTCCAGGGACTTACGTGGTAGCCTAGCTTGAGTTCGCAGGCCGAAGTCCCTTTCTATATTTTCTGTTTGTTTTCATTGTACCGAGACATACATTATATATTTTGTATTCGGACTTGTTTGTAGCACTCTTTAGAGGTTCGTGAGATAGAGACTCCAGTCTTGGGTAGTGAAATATTAAACTTCCGCATTTTGGCTTTTCAGTTATTCATGTTTTAAAATATTTTCGCATTTAATTAAAGGATCGTTATTTTATTATTATTGTGTTGTTATCCGAAGTTGTTTAGATGTTTGGCTTGCCTAGCTCCGACAGTAGACGCCATCACGACCCCCCGATAGTGGGAAATCCGGGTCGTGACAGTCAGATTCATAAAATAACTTCTGAGTTTGTTAATGAGTCCATAGGTTTTGTTCCTATAAAAATAAATATTCCAAAGGTTCTACACATGAAGATGCTGCCACTTCTTCCTTGCCCATTCATTCATGTTTTGAAGGTGTCGAAGCTTATGAGATTTTGGACGACTCTCCTGAAGAAGATGCAACAAGAATGAAAAAACCTCTTGTACCTCATGTTATTTTGAAAGGGGATAACCCTTTTAAAATATCAATTACTGAAGAAATTCCTCTATCAATTAAAGATGACTTCTGTAAGTTTGTTTAAAAAAAGTTAATACAAACTCGCAGGTAAATTTATATATATCTAACATAAGTTTTGATTGATGTTTCTTTCGAATGATAGTTTGGACTATTCTATTATATCTTTATTAAATCATTTTAGGAATAAGGGGTTTGAAGAGAAGGATGATATACAGGAGGAAGAGTTTGATCTTGGAGTTGAATTTATAGCTAACAAGACATGGTTTTTTGAACTTCAGTATACTGGTATAGAAATCAATGAAACGGTATGTCAACATACATTACTTTTTTTCGTTTTGTTTTAGAATAAATATGCGTCTGTATATTCGATTAATGTGTGTTTTCTTTTTGTAGCATATTGACATTATATTCTATTACCTCCGGAAGAAAGCAAAATATGGAAATATAAGGATGAAAACTACCAACAACTATTTCAGTTCTATCATTCAAGAAGTATACAGTAAATAAAATATGGATATCATAAATATAAAAAAGAGATTTTTGAATTGACAAAGACGTTAAGAAAGTATGTTCTTGGGTTTTACATTCTTTGTAACACCCCCTGGGTTTTCGTGGATTATGTTCTTATGCCAATCAATATAAAAGATGCATGGTAGTGGGTGTTGGGCGTTGTATCTTTGCATGATGGGTGCATATACATATATGAATCAATAAGATCCTCAAGACATGATGCTGTAGTTCATAACGCTTTGAACTCATTTGCTATAATGATACCATTGTTGCTCAACACTACTACATTTTATAAGAAAAAAAGTGATGTTGCACTGGATAAATCACATTATTTGGAGAAAGAGGATCTAAGTAATCCATTTGCTGTTATTTCAGTGGGTAACTTGCCTCGACAGGAAAAAGCGTAAGTGTTTCCCTATGTTTATCTTACTTCTTTATATTACTTCAACTTTTTATCCTTTATTGTTTAATCTTATTCTCTCTTAATATGTATTTTATTGTAGTGATTGTGGTATATATTGTTCTGCATTTGCAGAGTATTTCATTGAAGGCAAGAAGATACCATATGACAAGAACATCTTTGATCCTACACGTCTTCGATTCAGATGTGCAGCATTATTATACAATTATGGTAAGAAGAAGTAGCTGGAATCTCTTGTTAGTGAAGATGAGGCCACAGGAAGACTAGATAAACCTTCTGTTTCAAAAAGGCACAACATAAAGAACAAGAAATAGTTATGTCTTCTTTCCTGTAATTGACTACATATTTTTTATTGAAATGCAAATTAATATGCTGTATATTATGCTAGAATTAAAGACTATAATATTTTTTTGTTTCCTGTATATTACACTGGAGTATTTAATACTGAACGTGACTAAGCCGGAATATTATGATGGAGAAGTTGAAATCTTGGAACTCCTAACGTTTACGGCATATGATACTAGTCACTCTAGTATAGCTGCCTATAATAATTAATCATTTCGTCAGTACTTCATGACTATTGGATGTAGTCTTTTATGCATTTTTAGCGATGAATTATATTATACGTTGGGAGTTGTGTAAAACTAATAATTACATTTTGGATAATAAGTTCGATATTATAATTTTACAGGATTATACATTTTTTTGTCCAATTTTCATTTGTTTGAGTAATTTTAGTTCCTCTATATTATACTAGAATTGCTACTCATGAAGGCATATATTCCAGTATTTTATAATGGATAAGTGGAAAATAGTAGAAACTTGGTATCGAAAACAACTTACTCGAATTAAATAATTTATTCTTTTGTTTCCTGCATAATACGCTGGAGTTATATATTGTGAAACCACTATGTCCTGTATTTAATACTGGACGTGAATAATGCAGATTTTTTTATTCTATATTTGTCCAATTTTGATTACACGTTAGAAAATATGATGGAAGTATATATTATAAAACCACTATATCCTGTATTTAATACTGGACGTGACTAATCTAAAAAAACTTTACCCTAAATTCGTCCAATTTTGGCTACTCCCTATTAATTATGCTGGAATTGGTACTCATGATGAAGGAATATAAGCCAGTATATTATAATGGAGAAGTGGAAAATAGTGGAAACTTGGTATCCATAACAATTTACTCAAATTAAATAATTTAATATTTTATTTCCTGTATAATACACTGGAGTTGTATATTGTAAAACCACTATGTCCTATATTTAATACTAGACATAAATAATGCAGAATTTTTATCCTGTATTCGTTTAATTTTGATTACGTAACGACCCGACCGGTCGTTTCGAGCCTTAGTGCATCGTTCAGCAGTTTCAGGCCATGAGCAACTTCATTTCAAGTATTGTGACTTGTTCGCATGGTCGTAATTTAAATTCAGGAAGATCGGAGTAAAATTTAAATGAAAATTCTCATTTGAGAAGCTTAAAGTTGAAAGAATGAACTAGGATTTGAATTTTGAGTAAACAACCTCGGAATCAGGATCTGAAGGTTCCAGCAGGTTCGTATGATGATATTGGACTTGGGCGTATGTCCGGATTGGGTTTTGGATAAACCGGGAGCGTTTTGGAGCCTAATGTGGAAGTTAGCATTTTGGAAAAATTTATTAAGTTTGGCTCGGAGTGCATTTCAGCATTATCGATGTCCGTTTGGGATTCTAAGACTATAAATAGCTCCGTAAGGTGATTCTGGAGTTGGGAGCGCGATCAAAAGTGAATTCGGCGGTCCGTAGCTCCTTTTGAAGCAATTTGGCTAAAGTTAGAATTTGAAGGTTTTTGAGAAGTTTGACCGGAGGTTGACTTTTTGATATCGGGGGCGGAATCCGATTCTGAAAGTTGGAGTAGGTCCGTAATGTCGAATATGATTTGTATGTAAAATTGAGGTCAGTCGAACGTGATTTGATAGGTTTAAACATCGGAAATAGAAGTTGGAAAGTTAAAAGTTCATAAAGCTTGAATCGGGGTGTAATTCATGGTTTTATGTCACGACCCAAAACTCGCGCTAGTCGTGATGGAGCCTCTCGTGAAGACAAGGCCAACCAACTAACCCAATTCGTCTCTTTCAAAATAATTTAACATAAATGAATAGCAAAATACGACTTAATGACATTAAGAAATGATATTTACAACCCAACACAGCCCGACCGGAGTGTCACAAGTCACGAGCATCTAAAGAAAATCTGAACACAACTATAGGGCCAATAATATACAAAATAAGATTTAGAATCAAAAGACGAAGTCCAGTGCCACGAATGCCGGTGGTCACCTTGCTCAGCTACGATAACAAATCCTCAATCAACTCAACCCGCTACCGGGTAACAATTTCCTGCAACTGCACGCGAGGTTCGGGGAGTAAAGTGAGTACTCCAACTCAATGAGTAATGAGAGTAAATAATAACTGAGCAGCAAGAAATCACGTAAGGCACTCCATCAAGCTATACAGAACAATGCAACCCTTTGAGAAAACAGTAAAACTGTGAAGTCCATTAGAAAATACCCGGGCTCAGTTAAAACCTCTTTGAAAATATCTTTTTCAACAGTTAAGCAAATGAATGCGAAATAGATAGTGCAAGTCAACACATAAGTCAGCCCATCGGGCACAGCACTCTACTAACAACTAACACTAGGTTATCTGGTAAACAGTGCACGAAGTAGCATGGTTGCCAATGAAATGAGAGTGCTAAATGTCATGCCACGTAGTACAAACAGGAACCAATGCATGAATGCAATGCAATGCATATGACTACTGTGGCGCACAGCCCAATCCATTTGGGTACCCGCGCTCACTATGGGGGTTCAAACTCCGGAGGGGCTACTACAGCCCAAGCGCAATATCAATGTAACACCGCTGCGGCGTGCATCCCGATCCATCCTCAGTCCAAAAATACACATTTAACACTGCTGCGGCGCGCATCCCAATCCATGCTCAGTCCAAAAATGCACATAAGCCCCTTGGGAAATAATAAAATAACATTTCTCAACTCAAAACGTCAGTAAAATATCGTTTAAGTTTTCAAATCCTAGAAAGATGGCTAAGTTTGCGAAACCGTACTTAAAACCTTGGACTGAGATCAAATAATCTGCATAAGTAATGCAAAAACTATAATATCAATCCCTGAAGGATTCAAACAATTGGCAGGAAGCCCAAATATGGCAATTAGCCCAAATCATGACAATATGAGGTAGATTTCAGTCAATTATGCAGTAAAATCAACAACCGGGACGGAACAAGTCACGATACCCCAATGGTGCTCTACCCCACGCTCTCTATCTGGCATGAAAGACACCTCAATACAACACTATGGTGTACAAATCCGGGGTTTCAAACCCTCAGGATATCATTTCACGTATTACTCACCTCGAACCGGTAAAATCTCTAGCTCGCGACGCCTTTGCCCCTCAAATCGGCCTCCACGCGCGTTGAATCTATCCAAAATAAGAGCGAATACATCACAATATGCAAATGGGACACTACCCAATCGAAAACGATCGAAAAATAACAGAAATCTCGAACATAGTAAAACCCGATCCCCGGGCCCACTTCTCGAAAAATTACAAAACTCACATTACCGGATTCCTCGTCTCGCCACGAGTTCATACATTCCAAGAACTCCCAAATCCGAGCTCAAACAACCTATCAAATCCCAATTTGAAATATCAAAACTCAAGCCCTAGTTCATTCCAATTTTCTCAAATTTCCATGAATTTAAAGGTGGATTTCACAATATAATCGTGTTTTTAGACCAAGATTCTTACCTCAAGTCGATTATCCTTGAACCCCTCTTCATTTTCCTTCAAAAAGCTCCCAAAAGTCCAACAATGGAGAAAAAATGACCCGAAATCGCAAATGAAATATTTATAAACTCACTGCCCAGCTCCAGCATTTCCTTCTACGCAAATACGGTCAAATCCATGCGTTC
Organism: Nicotiana glauca; assembly: GCA_026770625.1. Taxonomy (NCBI): domain Eukaryota; kingdom Viridiplantae; phylum Streptophyta; class Magnoliopsida; order Solanales; family Solanaceae; genus Nicotiana; species Nicotiana glauca. The sequence goes on from MU692150.1 coordinate 121,329, forward strand.
GCGATGAAAAAATTTTCCTTGACCAAAATAACCCTACGCGATTGTGATACCATCACTGCGAACATGAAGCACCACTGACTGACCTTCCGCAATCACGAACCAAATAATGCGAACGCGGAGAGCATTAACTGACCTGCCAAATTCCTTAAACGCGAATGCGACATAGCATGTGCGAAAGCGAAGCACAGACCTCTTGCCTTCTGCGAACGCGGACCCATGAATGCGAACGCGTAGAAAAATCACCTGCCTCCCAAAAAGATTCTACGCGATCGCGATCGCGACACCACACCCGCAATCGCGAAGCACAAATACTCTGCAACATCAAGACAACAAAATCTACAACTCAAAATGCCAAGATTGGTCCGATCGACCAACCGAAACTCACCTGAGCCCCCGGGACCTCAACCAAAAGCACCAACGCATCCTAAAACCCCATTTAAACTTGCTCCAATCATCAAAACACATCTAACAACACTAAAATCATAAATTCTCATTCGATTAAAACCTAAGTTCTTTAAAAACTTTCAAAACACGCATTCGATCGAAAACCCAGCCATACGACGTTCAAATGAATTGAAATTTTGCACACAAATCAAAAATCAGATATTGAAGCTACAAAAACTCTCGGAATACCATTCTGATCCTCGAATCAATATCTTTCCTAATAACCGGAATTTGCCAAAATACTAACTTCGCCAATTCATGCCTAATTCTACACCGGACCTCCAAAATCAATTTCGATTGCAATCCTAAGTCACAAATCACCTCCTGAAGCTAATCGAATAAGCGAAAATCACATCCGAGCCCTATAACTCATAAGTCAACTTCCGGTTGACTTTTCCAACTTAAGCCTTCTTTGAAGAGACTAAGTGTCTCATTTTCCACCAATACCAATCCAAATCAACTCTAACACCCCACATACTGATAATGAAACATGAAGAAGCATAAAATGGGGAAAACGGAGTGGTAACACATGAGACGACGGGTCAAGACGTCACATTTTAGCATTGTTTGAAATGATTTGAGGCCTTGAGCAAGTCCGTAATGTATTTTGGGACTGGTTGGTATGATTGGTTGGCGTCCCGGGGGCCTTGGGTGGATTCCGGGTGGCTAACAGATCAAATCTGGAGTTTTAAGAAGTGCTGAAGCAGCTGGTATCTGGTATTTCTGCTTTTGTAGAAATAGGATCGCAGAAGCTGCCCCGCAGAAGCGAAGAAGAAGTCGCAGAAGCGGACGAGGGCGAGGGCAGCCAGGACCGTAGAAGCGACCCTTGATTAGCTAATGCGGGACCGCAGAAGCGGTTAGCTGACCTCAAAAGAGGAAAGCTTGGAGTGGATGGGAGCCGCAGAAGCGGCAAGCGGTTCACAGAAGCGTGACTGCGGAAGCGGACAGGGTTTTGCTGAAGCGAATATGCTGGGCAGTAGGCTTGTTTTAAAATCGTGATTGGGGGTTCATTTCTCTCCTTTTTCATGGATTTGGCGATTTTTGGGAGGATTCAAGAGAGGTTCTTCATCAACAATGTTAAGGTAAGTTATTTATACCTATTATGTGTTAAATACATTAATTATGTATGGATTTTAGTATAAAAATGGGTAGAAAATTGAGGGTTAGAGGAAGACCTAGAAATATTGTGTTCTTGGAATTTGACTTCGATTTTGAGTATGGAATTAAGAGGAAATTATATATTTGAGTTCCTAAGGTCATGGGCAAACTCTATCTTCGAGAAATTTCGGAACCTGGGCACATAGGCCCGAGGGTAATTTGGTCATTTCACTAAGCGGAGTTGGGAATCTATGTAATTTGAATTTTTAACACGTATTAGAGCATGTTCTCATTAGTTGTCATTAATTGGCCAGCTTTGGTGCATTGTGCGTCAGTTCAAACCTTCGGAAGAATGTAGAATGCCGGTTTTAAGTCTTCGGAGCGTGGGGAGTCCCCATTCTAATCTTGTGAGGTGGAATTTACCCCTTAGGTGAAGTAATTGATTATGTGATCCTATTTGTGGGGGCTACGCACGCACAAGGTGACGAGAGTCCGTGCGTAGCTACTATTATGCTATTGTCCGAGTAGTTAGGACCCAAAAGCATGTTATACGTGGATTAACTGTGAACCTATTGGTAACTTGAATTGTTTAACTCACATCGAATTAGTAAGTAAATTTCTAAAAGGATTAAACTCCATTTCTTAAATTGTTAAAGGAGAATTTGTTTTATTTGAATAAATATTCCCCGATAAGTTCTTATTTGACTGATTGAGCATGTATTTTATGTGTGCCTGTGTTGCATGGATGATTCGCAAGCAGGACTTCTGTTTATTTATGGAACGGGCCGAATGTCTCGGTGAGAATAGATGCATCTATGGTTCGTGCCGCTCGACCCTTGGCAGTGCACAATTTACAATTCTTTTGGAGCGGGCCGTCGACCTCGGCATGATTTACGCATGTCTGTGTTGTTGTCTTGAACTTCATTAAGTTATTATTTCCCTTTTGTGGCTTAAAAATATTTGGATTATATTTAAAGATAAACTATGGAAATTAACCTATGAAGGAATTACGTGTTTACTTGTTTCCTTTAGCTGGATTACAATCATGTATATAAAATAAATCCACTGTTTGGTATGGATATATTAAGGATGAACAATTATTGGACCATTAGAGAATGTCAAAGTGGCCATCTCGTCTCTACCCCTTCGGGATTAGGTGGGATACTCACTAAGTACACATCGATTACGTACTCATACTACACTTCTATGCCTTTTTGTAGCACAGGTATATATACCTCTAACAGCCTATTGGGCGTAGCAGCACAGATAACTTTGGGACTAGGCGAGCTGCATTGTTCGAGACGACCCACAGCCAGTGTAGTTCCTTTTAGCATTTTATTATTTGTTCCCTGTCGACTGTATTTCGGACAAATGTTGTATTTTACATTCCTTATAGATAGTTGCTCATGTACTTCTGACATCGGGTTTCTCGGATGGGTTTCAACAGATTTGTACTAATTGATATTATTTAAATTTGAATTTAAGTAGTGAACTTTTATTTATGAAAATGGAAGGAAAAACCTTAGATTTTCAAAAGTATTAAAAGAGGAATTAATTGATAAGTTAGTTGGATGGCCTGACAGAGGTGTCTGGCACCACCACGACCCTTAGTGGATTTTGGGTCGTGACAGATTACCCGCTAGAATATATGTTGGAAGTATATATTGTAAAACCACTATGTCCTGTATTTTATACTGGACGTGAATAACCCAAAACCACTATTTGTTATTCCCTATAAAATATGCTGGAATTGCTACTTATTAAGGGATATAAGACAATATATTATAATGGAGAAGTAGAGAATATTTGAAATTTGGTATCTAGAACAATTTACAGGAATTAAATAATTGAATATTTTATTTGTTGTATATTATACTGGAGATCTATATTGTGAAAACAATAATGTCTTGTATTTAATACTGACGTGACTAATCAAAAAACAATTTTACCCTACATTCGTCCAATTTTGGTTACTCCTTGTAAATTATGCTGAAATTGCTACTCATGAAGGCATATAAGCTAGTATTTTATAATGGAGAAGTTGAAAATCTTGGAACTCCAACATTTATGGTGTGATGACCCAAAAGGTCATCACCTATTTTCTCTCCTTTCCGCACTTCCGAGGCCTCGAAAACCTCACTTTTACTCACCTCGATTTGCATGCGCATTCCCGGCGGGTAGCTGAAAAGCTTAAATAAGAATTCTGTGTAAAAATTAATGAATTTTTATATTAATATGATTAAAATTGACTTTGGTCAATATTTTGGGTAAACGGACCCGGAACCGGAACCGTGATTTGACGTCCCGGAGGGTCTAGTAAAATATGCGACTTAGGCGTATGCCCGAAATTGAATTCTGAGGTTCCAAGCCCGTAAAATGAATTTTTGTGTGAATTTTTTTCTGAAGTTAATTAAGGAAAATGAAAAGGAAATTTGATTAGAAGACTATGGTATCGGGCTCATATTTTGGTTCCGACGCGCGGTACAAGTCTTATATGTGATTTAAGTGCTTTCAGTAAAGTGTGGTTGAAAACGGACGTCATTCGACGTGTTTTAGACTTAAAAATGGAAAATTTGTGTCTTATGAAAAGTTGGAAGAAATCATGTGATTTGAGGATTGATTTTATGTATATTATGTTATTTTGGCGATTTGATCGCACGAGTAAGGCCGTAGGATGTTTTCGAGGTTGTATGCATAATTGGTTTGGAGCCCCGAGGGTTCAGGTGAGTTTTGGATAGGCCACGCGTTGAATTTTTGAATTTGTAGCGATCTGGTATGAAGACTTCTGTGATTTTCGCAAATGCGAAGATTGGACTCGCAATTGCGGGCTCGTAAATGCGAGCATCGAGTCGCAATTGTGAAGTCTGGGAAATCCAGGCAGAGGTCGCAAATGCAACGATTTCTCTCGCAAATGTGATCAGGTTTTTGCAAATGCGAAACCTGTCAACTAGACTGTGGTTCACAAATGCAAACTTATGTGTCGCATTTCCCAAGCCTGCAGGGTTCGCAATTGCGAAACCGACTTCGCATGTCCCATATCTGAGGCCTGCAATTTTTCATACTTAAATGAATTTTAACCCTCATTTCTTCGTTCTTTCAACTCAAACACTCCATAGGCGATTTTCCAAGAAAACTTTCTTCCCCAAGTCATTTGTAAGTCAATTTTTACTTAATCCCTTCAATTATTTACATCATTTATCATGTTTTCATCTTAAAATCAAGGATTTTCATGGGTGAAAATGAGGATTTTGGGTAAAACCTAGGTTTTCTTCAAATTAGGGAGTTGGACCTCAATTTGAGGGCCGATTTCAAAAAAAATCATAGAGATGAACTCGTGGGGGAATGGGTAACCGGGTATTGGTTTGAACCTTGGGTTTTGACTACGTGGGCCTGGGGGCATTTTGGGAATTTTTGAGTAAAAATTTGGGAAATTCATTTTCATGAATTCAAATTGATTCAATCAGCATTTGTTGATACATTCAAGTAATTTGTTACTAGATTTGAGCGGTTTGGTGATGAATTCGAGCGGTAAAGCTATACTAGAGGCTTGAGTTGAGTTTGGAGCATTCGAGGTAAGTGTTTGATCTAACTTTGGATTGAGGGAATAGGATTAGAGTATTGGTTGTTAATTGCTAATTGTCAAGTATGGTGTATATGTATGGTGACAAGTATCTATACACTGGTGTCTAGCATGACCGTGAGTCCTTATTTGTGCTTATTCTATTTTTGATGTGATTCTTCCTTGTGGAATTGATGATTTCTATATAATGTGAAGAGTATGAGAAAGAACTATGATTATTCCCTTGTCGGGCTGTATTCGTATAGTGATTATCTCCATTGTCGGGATAAGAAGGTTATTGTTGTTAACTTGCCGGGATTTAACTGTTTGCCTGTGTTTCCCTTGCCGGGACTTCTATTACTGTTTTGTCTATCCCCTCGCCCCCATTGGTTGTGATTGTTGCTTGGGTGAGGAAGAGTGATAAAGCACGAAGGTTGATGTCGTGTTCGATTTGTGTTAAGGATATGATAATGCACGAAGGAACATTCCGTGCGATGTTTTGATTATTAATGCACGAAGGAACATTCTGTGTCATGTTTTGATTATTAATGCATGAAGGGACATTCTGTTCCATGTTTTGATTATTAATGCACGAAGGAACATTCCGTTCCATGTTTTGATTATTAATGCACGAAGGGACATTCCGTGCCATATTTTGATTATTAATGCACGAAGGGACAGTCCATGCCATGTTTTGATTGTTTTTCTACTCTTGTTAGCTTTGTAGTTGTACCGTTTATTCCTTATTTATTGATTTTGTATTTTAAATTGTTACAGCCCCGACAACATGCTCCCCTCCCTCTTGATTTGTTAAATTTCTATATTCTCTTCTATTGCGTATGTATATATTTGAAGTGCACTGGTTTGATTGGTAGTCCGGTCTAGCCTCGTCACTACTTCGCCGGGGTTAGGCCAGGCACTTACCAGCACATGGTGTCGGTTATGCTGATGCTACACTTATGTGCTCTTTTGCACAGATTACGGAGCCAGAGCAGCTTTTGGACAGCAGTAGTTGATTGGGAGCTGACTTCAGTCCAGAGATTTCGAGGTAGCCTTGCTGACGTCCGCATGGCCCGAAGTCTCTTTTATCTTTGTCATTCATTTGTTATCCTTGTACCGTAACAAACACCATTGTGTTTTATTCAGACCTTGTGTTTAACATTCTATAGATATTCGTGAGTTAATGACTCCAGTCTTGGGTGGAGGTTGTAATTGAATTTCCGCACTTGTTTTCAGTTTATTTATAATTAGAACTTCTGCTTTTATATTAAATGTCTCATTGCCTTAATATTGTCGATGTTCGCCTAAAGGTTAATAATTAATTGGCTTGCCTAGCTCCTAATAGTAGGCGTCATGACAACTCCCGATGGTGAAAAGTCTGGGTCGTGACATATGGCATATAATACAAGTCACTCTAGTATAGCCGCCTATAAAATTCAATCATTTCGTCAGTACTTCATGACTATTGGATGCAGTCCTTCATGTTTTTTTAGCCACAAATATATTATACGTTGGGAGTTGTGTAAAACTAACAATTATATTTAGGATAATAAGTTGGATATTATAATTTTATAGGATTATACATTTTTTTCTCCAATTTTCATTTGTTTGCGTAATTTTAGTTCCTGTATATTATGGTACACCTATACTAAATATAATTTGTGATTTCATAGTTTGGTTTTTGAAAATTCTAAATATGAAGCAATACAAATCAGACTACAGCAATTTTTATTTTTTCACATTATATGACGTTATATGACATTATATGACGTGACATACAACTGACTCTAGCGTACTTGCCTAGTATAAGATTTCATTATTAGCTATAATATTTCATCATTACCTATGAATTTCATTAATTAACCATTTGGTGCAGTTTTTTATGCATTTTTATCACAAATTATATCATATGTTGGGAGTTGTATGATAGTAATTAGAGCATTTACATTTATCCATCATACTGGAGCCTAATTTTAATATTTTTCTGTATCTTATACTGGACATCTATATATGAAATAAGAAATATGGAAAACTCGGAATATCATACACATTGATTTGCATTACGTCATAAATATGGTATTTTATGAAGTAACATGCAAGTAATTCTAATAATCGTATAATATTTCATTATTTCATCTATATTCAATTACTTTATTAGGTGTTGTGTTTGATGCATTTTTAACCACTAAAATTAATTTATATTTCACATTGGAAGTTGTGTTAAAGTAATAATTTTATTTTCACTATTTTCATTAAATTGTCATTCATAATCTTTATTTTTATCCCTGACATTCAATTTGCCTTCTGTCTTTTCATACGACCCAACCCCAGTCATGATGACCCCCAACACCTTTTTAGGCAAGCTCGACCATTCAAACAATAACCCTAACTATTGGTAATTCCAGAGTTTAAACACAGTTATTAGATTCTAAACCATTATATCAAAAGGCTACAAATACGGAGAAAATGTAGTGAAATCCAACAGAGTACGAGAAACATAATCCTTTAACAGGATCCGGTGTCACGACCATGAGCCTCTAATACAGAGTGTCATCCTATAACAATACTGTCTAAGAAGTAGAATAATAAATGATAAGGATATGAGGGAAGAATCAGGGCCGTGAACGCCATGCAGCTACCTCGATGCTCCCGAAGAAGTGTTGTTCAGCTAGACAGGTCCTCCCTCAGACTGTGGTGCACCTGAATTTGCACAAAAGGTGCAGGGAGTAAAGTGAGTACTCCGACTCAGTGAGTAATAAGCATAAATAACAACTGAAGATAAGAAATCACTGAAAAACACAAGGCAGCTATAACAGGTAGAACCAAACCTTTAACAGTGAAACCGATAAGTCAATACAGTAGTAGTACAGAAAAGAAACCATGACAGGTAACAGGTGAGAAATGATGCAGTAATGTAGTGCAATGCAAATATCGGTACACTCAGGTATCCACTGCGGCGTGTAGTCCGAGCCAACCATATGTTTTACGTCGAAGGCGCTCACTGGGGGTGTGTACAGACTCCGGAGGGGCTACTACAGCCCAAGCGCAATAAACAAGCCATCTCATGGCTCCAATTATGCCCTCGGCCTCAATATCATATACCATTGCTGCGGCGTGCAGCCCGAGCCATCCATAACTTCCAAAAATCAATATGAGCCCTTCAGGCACTATTAAATCAATAATCCACAGCCCAAAATATCATTGGAGTGTCGAAATTTAGAAAAAGTGGTTGAGTTTGCAAAAACAATACTGAAAACCTTAGAAAAGGGTTAAACAATGTGCAAAGTATGCAAATCAGTGAAATCAATCCCTGAAGGATTCAAATAACCGGCACGAAGCCCAAATACAACAGTCAAATCCAAGTAACGATAGTTTCCAACAAGTTTTAGTAGAAAAACAAAGTAAAACATCACCGGGACAGACCAAGTCACAATCCCCGATAACCAACAGCCCCGCACTCATCTTAGAGCGCGTGCCTCACCTCAATATAGCGGTACGATGTGAAATTCCGGGGTTTCAAACCCTCAGTTCATCATTTACACCCATTACTCACCTCAAGCCGGCCCAAAAGCTAGCTTGCTATGCCCTTTCCTCTCGAATTGGCCTCCTCACGCGTCATATCTGATCAAACCCACAAGGAATACATTACAATAGGCTAAGGGAATATAATCCAATCGAAAAGACTCGAAAAACATCGAAAATCACGAAATTGGCAAAACCCGAGTCCCGGGCCCACTTCTTTAAAAATTACGGAATTCACATCATGGGATTCCACATCTCGTTATGAGTCCGTACATATCAAATTTACCAAAATCAGAGTTCAAATGCCCCCTCAAATCCCCAATTTTCATTTCAAAACCCAAGCCCTAGTTCTTCATATTTTCACCCAATTTTCCAAGATTTAAAGGTTGATTCTTCAATAAAATAGCGTTTCTAGGTCACAAGACTTACCTCCAATCAATTCCCGTAAAAATCCTCTTCAATTTCTACCAAAAAGCTCTTAAGGAGGTCAACAATGGAGGAAATAATGAATGGGGTCGCGGATGAAATAATATAAAAACCCCTCTGCACGCCCAGGTTTTACCCTACGCGAACGCGGTCAACACCCCCGCATTCGTGATGAACAAATTCCGCTAACCAATAATTTACTCCACGTGAACCCATCAACCCAAATGCGAAGGTGATGCTCTGAGTCCTCCAACTACGCGAACGCGATACACAGGGTCCTCAACCTACGCGAACGCGAACTCCTCGTTGCGAATGCGTTGAACAAACCAGGCAGGGCCCCAGGCCCCTTCCACGCGAACGCGAGGCCAAACACACGAACGCGATGGCCCAGGAAACTCTACTACTCGAACGCGAGGGTTCTTCCCGCGAACGCGAAGGCCAGATTTGGCCTACAACAAATGTGCATTTTCTGCAATATCCTAAGTCCAAAAGTCTTCCGTTTAGCCATCCGAAATCACGCCGAGGCCCCCGGGACGTCAACCAAAAGCACCAACATATCCCAAAACATCATACGAACTTTTTCCAATAATCGGAATACATCAAACAACATTAAAATCATCAATTCACATCGGATTCAAGCCTAAGTTTCTTCAAAACTTCCGAAGAACGAATTCGATCAAAAATCCAACCGAAACACCTCCAAATGACATGAAATTTTACCCGCACATCCAAAATAACCTAACGGAGCTACTGCAACTCTCGGAATTCCATTCCGACCCCCAGATCAGAATCTCACCTACCAACCGGAATTCACCAAAATACTAACTTCGCCAATTCAAGCCTAATTCTACATCGAACCTCCAAAATCGATTCCTAATGCACTCCTAAGTCAAAAATCATCCCCCGAAGCTAACTGAATCACCAAAAATCATATCCGAGCCCTTTAACTAAATAGTCAACTTCCAGTTGACTTTTTCCAAAACTAGCTTTCCTTAAAGAGACTAAGTGTCTCATTTCCATCTAAAACCAATCCAATTCGACTCGATCACCTCAAATACCGATAATGAAGCATAGAGAAACATAATATGAGGAAAATGAGGCAGTAACTCACGTGACGACGGGCTGGGTCATCACATCCTCCCCAACTAAAACAAACGCTCATCCTCGAGCGGGTCGAGTAACATACCTGGAGCCTCAAACAAGTGAGGATATAGTAGCCTCCTCTGCGGGCCTACCTCTCCACTGCAACTTCACCGAAGCTATATCCTTTGATCTCAACTTTTGAACCTGGCAACACAGAATAGCCACTGGCTCCACATCATAGGTCAAATCGTCATCCAACTGAACCGGACGGGTCCCCAACATACTTCTGCAGCATAGATACAAGAAATACCGGATGCACGCTAGACAGGCTGGGTGGCAAAACAAGCTCATAAGCCACCTACCTAATCCTCCTAAGTATCTCAAAAGGCCCAATAAACCTTGGACTCAACTTCCCTTTCTTTCTAAACCGCATAACGCCCTTCATAGGCGAAACCTTCAACAAGACCTTCTCGCCCACCATATAAGATACACTCGAACCTTCCAGTCCGCATAACTCTTCTAACGCGACTGAGTTGTACGAAGTCTCTCCTAGATCACTTTCACCTTATCTAAGGCATCCTGGACCAACTCTATCCCCAATAGCCTAGCCTCACCGGGCTCAAACCAACCAACTGGAGATCTACACCGTCTCCCATATAGGGCCTTATACGGTGCCATCTGAATGCTGGACTAATAGCTATTATTGTAAGCAAACTCTGCAAGTGGCAAGAAATCAGCCCAAGAACCTCCAAAATCAATAACACAGGCACACAACATGTCCTCCAATATCTAAATAGTACGCTCGAACTTCCCATACGTCTGAGGATGAAATATTGTGCTCAACTCCACCTGTGTGCCCAATTCCTGCTGAAAAGTCCTCCAAAACTGGGAGGTAAACTGAGTACCCCTATCTGAGATAGTAGAAACTGGAACCCCATGAAACCAAACAATCTCCCGGATGAAAATCTCTGCTAACCGCTCCGAAGAATAGGTAGTACACACTGAAATAAAGTGCGCGGACTTGGTCAGCCGATCCATAATCACCCAAATCGAATCAAACTTCCTCGAGGTACGAGGGAGACCACTCACAAAATCTATAGTAATCCTCTACCACTTCCACTCTGGAATATCCATCCGCTGAAGTATACCACCGGGCCTCTGATGCTCACATTTGACCTGCTGACAGTTGAGACACCGAGCTACATAACTGACAATATCCTTCTTCATCCTCCTCCACCAGTAATGCTATCTCAAATCCTGATACATCTTCGCAGCACCTGGATGGATAGAATATTGCGAGTTGTGGGCCTCCTCCAATATCAAATCCTAGAGCCCATCCACACTGGGCACACAAATCCGGCCCTGCATCCTCAACACGCCATCACTATCAATAGTCACATCCCTGGCATCATCATGCTGAACCATGTCCTTAAGGACAAGCAAATGGGGATCATCATACTGCGCTCTCTAATGCGGTCATACAAGGAAGACCGAGAAACCACACAAGCCAACACCCGTCTAGGCTCCGAAATGTCTAATCTCACCATCCGATTGGCCAAGGACTGGACATCAACTACAAAGGGCCTTTCCCCAATTGGAATATACGCAAAACTACCCATGCTAACCGCCTTCCAGCTCAGAGCATCGGCCACTACATTGGCCTTCCCCGGGTGATACAATATGGTAATGTAATAGTTCTTGAGTAACTCAAGCTACCTCCGCTACGTCAAATTAAAATCCTTCTGCTTGAATAGATGTTGAAGACTATGGTGATCAGTATACACCTCACAAGATATGTCATATAAGTAATGCCTCCAAATCTTCAAAGCATGAACTATAGCAGCCAACTCCGAATCATGTACAGGGTAGTTCTTTTGATGAGTCTTCAACTGACGAGAAGCATATGCAATAACTCTACCCTCCTGCATCAACACACATTTGACCCCAATTCTCGAGGCATCGCAATACACTGTGTAGGAACCTCAAGCTGACGATAGTACCAATACTGGAGTTGTGGTCAAAGCTATGTTGAGCTTCTAAAAGATCTCATCGCACTCGTCTGACCATACAAATGGTGCACCCTTCTGCATCAACTTGGTCAAGGGCAAAGCAATATATGAGAAACCCTTGACGAACCGGCGATAATAACCTGCCAAACCGAGGAAACTCCAAATCTCCGTGGCTGAGGATGGTCTAGGCCAACTATGAACTGCCTTATTCTTCTTTGGATCAACCTGAATACCATCACTGGACACCACGTGCCCCAGGAAAGCCACAGAACCAAGCCAAAACTCACACTTGGAGAACTTTGCATAAAGCTTCTCCTCCTTCAGTCTCTACAAGACCACTCTCAAATATTGTGTGTGCTCCTCCTGGCTACGTGAGTACACCAAGATGTTATCAATAAACACGATCACAACTGAATCCAGGTACGGCCGAAATAAACTATTCATCAAGTGCATGAACGTGGCTGGGGCATTAGTCAGCCCGAAAGACATAACCAAAAACTCATAGTGCCCATATCTCATCTTGAAAGTCGTCTTCATAATATCTGAGTCTCTAATCTTCAGGTGGTGATAGCCTGAATGGAGATCAATCTTGGAGAATACCTTTGCCCCCTAGAGCTAGTCAAACAAAACATCAATACGAGGTAGTGGATATTTATTATTCATTGTCACCTTGTTCAACTGCCCGTAGTCAATGCACATTCTCATTGTGCCATACTTCTTCTTCACAAATAAGACTGGTGCACCCCACAGTGACACACTCGGGCGAATGAACCCCTTATCTAGGAGTTCCTAAACCTGCTCCTTCAACTCCTTTAACTTGGCTGCTGCCGTACGATATGGAGGAATAGAGATGGGTTGTGCCCGGCACCAGATCAATACCGAAATAAATGTCCCTATCCGGTGGCATGCCTGGCAGGTTTGTTGTAAACACATCAGGGAAATCCCTCACAACGGGAATAGAATCAAGACTAGGAGTCTCAGCTCCGACATCTCTCACAAGATCCAAGTACAATAAACAACCTTTCCCAACCATCCGCTGGGCCTTTAGGAAAGAGATCACCCTGCTGGGTACATAATCAGTCATACCACGCTACTCAATCCTCGCAACACCCGGTATGGCCAATATAACTATCTTGGCATGACAGTTCAAAATAGTGTGGCACGGAGATAACAAGTCCATACCTAGAATAACATGAAAATCTACCATTCCCAATAACAACAGGTCAACTCGGGTCTCCAGACCCCCAATAGTCACCAGACAAGATCGATATACATGATCCACAATAATAGTATCACCCATCGGGGCAGATACGTGCACAAGTAAAGGAAGACACCCACAGGTCGTACCCAGGTGATGAGTAAAGTATGAAGATACATAGGAATAAATAGAACCGGGATCAAATAGAATAGAGGCATCCCTGTGGCAGACTGAGATAATACCTGTGATAACAACATCTGATGCAATGGCGTCCCTCCTGTTTGGGAGAGCATAGAATCGAGCCTGACCACCATCAGATCGGTTTCCACCCCTAGGGCGGCCCCTGGCTGCCTGGCCCCTACCCCTACATGACTGGGAGGGTGCTGAAGTAGATGGTGAAGAAGATGAGGGCTGATCCCTCTGCTGAAACCGGCCACCAAGATGCCGAGGACAATCCCTCTTCATATGGCCAAACTCACCGCACTCGTAGTAACTGCCTGGTGACTAAGAAGAGGACTGAAGGGAACCCCGCACATCAGAGTGACTGGCTGATGCACTCGATCTAGAGGAACCCTGAACAGATGGGGCTCGTGATGAACCTTGAGCTGGAAGAGTGCTAAGAGATGGATGGCTCTGTTGATAACCCTGACCTCGGCCAGAAGACAACCCACGATACTCAGAGCGAGCTGACTGAGGAGGCCTGAATGAATGACCTCTACCCTGCTGGAACTGACCTCTACACGTAGCACCACTGAAGCTACCAGAACCTCGAGGCCTCTTGGCCTCCTTCTCCTCTCTATCCTGATGGCATGACATCTCAATATCATGAGCAATATCAACTGCATCGTCAAAGGAAATACCCAGGACTCTCTCTCGGATCATCAGAACACGAAGGTAATAGTTAAGTCCATCTACAAACCTCTTGATCCTCTCTTTATCGATAGGAACTATCCAGGAGGTATCACGGGCTAACTCAGAAAACCTCGCCTCATATTGGGTCACATTCATGTCTCACTGTCGAAGTCACTCGAATTGCCTACGCAGCTCCTCTCTATGAGACTGTGGTACCCACTTCTCCAAAAAGATAGTGGAGAACTCCAGCCATGACAAAGGCATTGCACCTGCCGGCCTACGCGCTCATATGCTTCCCACCATGTGAAGGCAGCCCTAGTGAACTGAAATGCAGTAAATGCTACCCCACTGGACTCAAAAATCCATGTTGTCCGGAGCATATGCTAACACTTGTCAAGAAATCCCTGGGCATCCTCGCCCTGAGCACCACTGAAAACTGGAGGCTGGAGCCTACTAAACCTCTCAAGACGACGCTGCTCGTTAACTGGCATAGCTGGAACCACATAGTCTGTAGCTGGTGCAACTGGAGCAACTGGTGCAACTGGAGCTACCGACTGAGCTGGGGATGCTCCCGGTGTCTGCAATCCCTGAACAATTTGCTCAGGTGTGCGAGCAACGGGGGTTTGATGACCTCCCCCAGTCTATGAGGTGGTTGCTGCAGTAGTGGTTGAGACTGCCTGAGCCAGGCCAGTGCAAATGGATAATATTTGAGCCAGGGCCTCCTGGAGGCGAGGAATCACAATAGGCACTGTTGGGGCCTGCACAGGTGCTGCTGGAGCATCTACAGCTGAAGGCTGGCCCTGAACCGGGGCAGCTCGTGGATCTGCAGGTGCTGCCCTCGCTGGTCTGCCTAGACCGCGACCATGACCGCGCCCACGGCCTCTAGTGGGTGGTACAGGTGGTCGTCCGCCATGTCCGGTAGCACAGGTCCTCTCCATCTGCGAGAGAATAGAGTACAAAAGTTTAGTTCTAGGATCAACAAAGTCGCACGACAAGAATTTCAAGAATATGAAGTTTTCCTAAAGGTTCTGCAGCTTCTCGAGGATAAATACAGACGTCTCCATACCGATCTGCGAGACTCTACTAAACTGGCTCATGATTCATGAGACAAAGTAACCTAGGCTCTGATACCAACTTGTCACGACCCAAACCCCGATCGTGATGGCGCCCAACACCTTTTTAGGAAAGCCCGACCATTCAAACAATAACCCAAACTATTGGTAATTCTAGAGTTTAAACACAGTTATTAGATTCTAAACCATTATACAAAAAGGCTACAAATACGGAGAAAATGTACTGAAATACAATAGAATACGAGAAACATAAGCCCTTAACAGGATCTGGTGTCACGACCATGAGCCTCTAATACAGAGTGTCATCCTATAACAATACTGTCTAAGAAGCAGAATAATAAATGATAAGGGTAGGAGGGAAGAATTAGGGCTACGAATGCCATGCAGCTACCTCGATGCTCCCGAAGTAGTGTTGCTCAGCTAGACAGGTCCTCCCTCAGACTATGGTGCACCTGAATTTGCACACAAGGTGAAGGGAATAAAGTGAGTAGTTCGACTCAGTGAGTAATAAGCATAAATAACAGCTGAAGATAAGAAATCACTGAAAAACACAAGGCAGCTATAACAGGCAGAACCAAACCTTTAATAGTGAAACTGATAAGTCAATACAGTAGTAGTACAGAAAAGAAACCATGACAGGTAACAGGTGAGAAATGATGCAATAATGTAGTGCAATGCAAATACCAGTACACTCGGGTACACACTACGGTGTTCAGTCTGAGCCAACCATATGTTTTACGTCGACGGCGCTCACTGGGGTGTGTACAGACTCCGGAGGGGATCCTACAGCCTAAGTACAATAAACAAGCCATCTTGTGGCTCCAATCAGGCCCTCAGCCTCAATATCATATACCATTGCTGCCGCGTGCAGCCCGAGCCATCCATAACTTCCAGAAATCAATATGATCCCTTCAGGCACTTTTAAATCAGTAATCAACAGCCCAAAATATCATTTAAATATCATTGGAATTTCCAAATTTAGAAAAAGGGGCTCAGTTTGCAAAAACAGTACTGAAAACCTTAGAAAAAGGTTAAAAAATGTGCAAAGTATGCAAATCAGTGAAATCAATCCCTGAATGATTCAAACAACTAGCACGAAGCCCAAATACAAGAGTCAAATACAAGTAACGATATTTTCCAACAAGTTCTAGTAGAAAAATACAGTAAAACATCACCGGGACGGACCAAGTCACAATCCCCAATAACCAACAGCCCCTCACTCGTCATAGAGCGCGTGCCTCGCCTCAATATAGTGGTATGATGTGAAATTCCAGGGTTTCAAACTCTCAGTTCATCATTTACACCCATTACTCACCTCAAGCCGGCCCAAACTCTAGCTCGCTATGCCCTTTCCTCTCGAATTGGACTCCTCGCGAAGACAACACCAATTTACTTTAGTCATTCAACCCTTTCCTTGCTCATCCGAGCCCGTGACATCCTTACCAGCACCAAACTGCAACCTTGATCCTCACTTCGAATTTCCATGCTACTCACTGCACCTGACATGCAAATATACGGTAGAACACGATTTTCATCATAACTCCGAAACCATTATTATTTCAACACTTCACCATATAAGAACCTTGCACTTAACTCACTTCAGGGGTATCATAGCAACACACAGGTAAATCCCTATAACCATAGAACATTCAAATCTGCGAGTAGTGGTCTAAGCCACCATATACCTTCCGGAATCCGCTTCCACTTAACAAGCTATAACAGAATAATGCTTCTGAATAACATCAATTACAGCAGCCGACAAGCCTCACACTTACCGCCATGAATCATACACATAACTTGATCACGCGGAATGAACTGATCGCTGGCCCCAATATGCTATTTCAACCACGGCTAACAAATCTATCTTCTTCCAATTTATCCTTGATTGCATTAGAATTAATACAAACTCCATTCAATGCATAACATACTCCATCCGCACTTATCCCAAGTGACCTTGAACCACGAGACCCTGCTGCCTCAAATCCCACGAATGATTTCATACATCCCCATTGCTCTGTCGCAAGACAAACATCATAGAACATTCTACGCCTCTTCTCATAGGCCACAACAAGCTCGGTTATTGACCGTACCTATAGGATCGAAACCATTAGGCACCACACTTTACCTCTTTGAATCTGCTAGGACCATTGCTGAGAGCTGCCCGCTTTGACTTGGACCGAATATAATCAACTCCATGATTCTCAATGGAGGACCCGACAGTATCACTCCCCAAGTCTGAACATGGGCCAATAAGGCCAACGATAGCACACCTTTAATAATGCATCTGCTCAAATTACCACTTATGTTCCCTTTCCCGTAGCTGAAATAACCCATCCATATGCTAATCACCAGAAACTTCGAAAGTAGTTAACCATGCAACCCAATCATAGACGGTGGGACTCTCCCGGATAGCTCGAAGCCACTATTAAAAAACTTTGGAGTCCACCAAGATTCTCAATTTCTTATTGACATAACCTTGCGCAATCAATCGCCAGCATTCTCGATATATTACCGTAGAAACCCAATTTGATACTCTAAATCATTAACAACATTCAGACAACAATTCCCTTTGCTACATAACTAGTAGAACTCTTCACAGAAGCCTCGCCAACCACGCGGCTGCTAACCTGCTCACAGGAATACCCCACCTGTAGAAATCACTCCCCGGCATCTTCCAACGCTGATGCATGGGGTACAATCACTACGACATCAACAACACATAGTGAGTCTGAGCTCACACTCCAGCTGCACAAGTCCATTCACCCCTCGCTGACATCCATTAAATGTGCGACAATATCCTTCAACTTCAAAGTCATGCTACACATTTCTTCATTTAAGCGGCTCCATTCCGTTATATTAAATCTCCGACCGCACAAGAGTCCCTACTTCAAATTAGATCCGTAGATGCCAATAACCAAGCACCAATATTCTCAAGTCATTTAAGACTCCCTTAAGGTGCATAGTTTTCCCCTTACCAAGCCCCTACGCAGCTCCGCTGCTCTCCTACTTTAGGCAAACTCACTTCTTTAATCCACTGCTCGTCCTGTGCTCCCTAAGTATAGCCCTTTAGAAGTTTAAAATTCCGACTGACATTTCCCATATGTCCTTCTCACCTTTTGTTGCCCAGTCGTTGCCTTAATAAAATTTATATTCATAGAGTTTGAATCCACAATTTGCTACTAGCTCCAAACTTTTCTGAAGGTCATCTTTCTCAAACCGCCATATTGAAATACTGATTCAATCTAGAACCATCGCACCTGTGATATCTGATGGTTGTATCTCCAATACTATTTCATAATATATTGCCCCAAGGAGAATTGTAGAAGATCATAACACTGACAAACTTCAAGTATTCAATTAGGACAATAGCACCCCCATATAGAGGAGAACTCCACCACGCTTGCAATTACCACATTTTATTACTTCCACTAGTCCACATCTGACCATCCTTAGTTCGATTTTCTTTACATTGCCGGGAATCCCTTTAATTACACACTGATTAAACCTCCATTCAATTCATTCACTGCCGCGACACATGGTCAAACACCCTACCATCACAACAACACTACAGGATAATCGCTCATAAGCATTATGGCAACCTGTGCCTAGCCTCAAGGCTCTTAGAAGTTCTATTACTGAGATGGAATAATAGAATATCCTTCCATAAGGTGACCATAATAGTCAAATCAACTATACCGGGAGAATCATCCTGCACGTGTGATGAACCGACCCGTTGTCTCATGTGTTACTGCTCTGTTTCCCCCATTTTGTGCTTCTTCATGCTTAATTATCGGTATGTGGTATGTTAGAGTTGATTTTGATTGGTTTTGATAAGAAATGAGATACTTAGTCTTTTTAAAGAGGGCTTAAGTTGGAAAAGTCAATCGGACGTTGACTTATGAGTTATAAATGTGATTTTCGGTGTTTCGGTTAGCTTCGGGGTACTATTTGCAACTTAGGAGCATGATCGGAATTGATTTTGGAGGTCTGGTGTAGAATTAGGCTTGAATTGGCGAAGTTAGTATTTTGGCAAATTCCGGTTGATAGGTGAGATTTTGATTCGAGGGTCGGAATGGAATTTCGAGAGTAGCTGTAGCTTTGTTAGGTAATTTTGGATATGTTTTCAAAATTTCAGATCATTCGGAGGTGTCTTGGTCGGGTTTTTGATCGAATGCGCATTTCGGAAGTTTTAAGAAAACTTAGGCTTGAATCTGGTTGAATCTAATGATTTTGGTGTTAGTTGAGGTGTTTTTAATATTGGAACTAGTTTGTATGATGTTTTGGGATATATTGGTGCCTTTGGTTGAGGTTCTGGGGGCCTCGGGGTGATTTCGGATGGCTTAACGGAGGTTTTGAACTTTGAATTTATTGCAGAA
Organism: Nicotiana glauca; assembly: GCA_026770625.1. Lineage (NCBI taxonomy): Eukaryota > Viridiplantae > Streptophyta > Magnoliopsida > Solanales > Solanaceae > Nicotiana > Nicotiana glauca. The sequence continues at coordinate 140,969 of MU692150.1, forward strand.
ACATTGCCCAGCTATTGCAGACAAAAATTGATCTTCGCGTTTGCAGCCTTAGGAACACATTCGTGATGAGGAATTTTATAGACCATCTCATTCGCGAGGTTTTCTTCGCGTTTGCGTAGAAGGGGCCTGGGGCCCTGCCTGATTTGTTTGACGCGTTCGCGACAAAGGGGTTTGCGTTCGCGTAGGTTGAGGAGCCTGTGCATCGTGTTCGCATAATGGGGAACGCGTTCCCGAAGTTGGAGAACTTAAAGTATTGCGTTCGCAAATTGGTCAATGCGTTCGCGTAGAGTTAATTTTTGGTCAAAGGAAATTGTGCATTGCGAACACGGGGGTGTTGACCGCGTTCGCGAAGGGTTAAATCTGGGCGTTTAGAGAGGTTTTTATATAATTTCATCCATGACCCCATTCTTTATTTCCTCCATTATTGACCACCTTAAGAGTTTTTTTGGTAGAAATTGAAGAGGATTTTGACGGGAATTGATTGGAAGTAAGTCTTGTGACCGAGAAACACTAGTTTATTAAAGAACCAACCTTTAATTCTTGGAAATTTGGGTAAAAATTGGAAGAACTAGGGCTTGGGTTTTGAAATGAAAATCTGGGATTTGAAAGGGCACTTGAGCTCTGATTTTGGTAAATTTGGTATGTATGGACTCGTGGCGAGACGAGGTTTCCGGTGATGTAAATTTTGTAATTTTTCGATAAGTAGGCCCGGGGCTCGAGTTTTGCAAGTTTTAAGATTTTGCAATATTTTGATTGTTTTCGATTTTGTATTGTTCCCTTAGCATATTGTGATGTATTCGCTCTATTTTTGGTAAGATACGACGCGCGTAGAGGCCGGTTTGAGGGGCAAAGGCGTCGCGGGCTACAGATTTCATCGGTTCGAGGTGAGTAATACTAGTAAATGATATCCTGAGGGTTTGAAACCCTGGATTTGCTCATCATAGTGCTGTATTGAGGTGACTTGTACGCCAAATATGAGCGTGGAGTAGAGCACCATTGGGGATTGTGACTTGGTCCGTCCCGGTTGTTGATTCGTGCCAACTATGTGAATCCTTCAGGGATTGATATCACTATTTTCGCATTACTTTGCATATTATTTGATTTCAGTCTTGAGTTTAAACATTGTTTTTGAAATGTTTAGCCATATTTCTATGATTTGAAACTTAAGCCACATTTTCTGACATTTTGAGCTGAGAGCTATCACTTTAACATTGTCCGAGTGGCTTACGTGCATATTCTGGAATGAGTATAGATCGGGTTGCATGTCGCAGCGATGCTATGTTGATATTGCGCTTGGGCTGTAGGAGCCCCTCCGGAGTCTGAACCCCCATAGTGAGCGAGGGTACCCAAATGGATCGGGTTGCGCGTCGCAGCGGTCATATGCATTGCATTGCATTCATGCATCGGTTCCTGTTTGTACTACGTGTCATGACATTCAGCACTCTCATTTCATTGGCATCCATGCTACTTTCTGCACTGCTTACCAGATAACCTGGTGTTAATTGTTAGTGGAGTGTTGTGCCCGAGGGGCTGACTTATGTGTTGATTTGCATCATCTGTCTTCGCATTAATTTGCTTAACTGTTGGAAAGAATATTTTCAAAGGAAGTTTTAACTAACCCAGATATTTTCTAAAGGATTTCACGATTTTACTGTTTTCTCAAAGATTTGCACTGCTCTATATAGCATGATGGAGTGCTTTACGTGTTTTCTTACCGCTTAGTTATTATTTAATTTTATTACTCATTGAGTTGGAGTACTCACTCTACTCCCTGCACCTCGTGTGCAGTTGCAGGTATTGTTCAACGGTAAGCGGGTTAATAGCTGAGTGAAGGTATTACTACTGTAGTTGAGCAAGGTGACCGCCAGCGTTAACGGCACCGGACTTCGTCTTTTGATTATAAATCTTATTTTGTATATTATTGGCCCGGTAGTTGTGTTCAGATTTTCTTTAGAAGCTCGTGACTTGTGACACCCCGGTCGGGCTGTGTTGGGTTATAGATATCGATTATTATTAACATGAAGTTGTATTTATCTATTCATTTATGTTTAATAATTTTGAAAGAGGCATCGTTGTTCTGTTGGCTGACCTTGTCTTCATGAGAGGCGCCATCACGATCGGGTTTGGAAATTGGGTCATGACAAGTTGGTATCAGAGCCTAGGTTACTGGGTATCGTGAGTCATAAGCAGGTTTAGTTGAGCCTTGCGGATCGGTACGGAGACATCTGTATTTATCCTCGAGAGGCTGTAAAACCTTTAGGAAAACTTCCGTTTCTTTGAATTCTTATCGTGTGTACTTGATTTGGCTTGGAATATAACTCTTGAAATTCCTTCCTCACGTATGTATGCGTACATGAGCGCTTAGTATTGCATATGCCTTGATGGCTTGTGATTCCCCGATCAAGGGGCGAGATGTGATCTCTGTGAGTTTGATATTGGGCCAGTATGGAGGACTTGAGGCCGGATCTTTGCCTATGGCTTGAGCACCAAGGTGCTGATTGTGTGAGCAAATGTTTTGAGCTTATATGTTCGGTATTGTCCGTATTAGCCAGAATGACAATTTGTTATTCATGTGATGAGTATGTTAGTACAACGAGATATATCTATATGACTTGGTAGTGACGAAGAAGTCTACTTGATAATAGATGAACTATTAAGTGATTCGATTCCTATTGTGATTTGATGTGTCGCCCGAATATGGGCGCCTGAAGAATATTTTTGTGTCTCATGGTTGGGGAGTGAAGTGCATTACGTGTGGCGGTATGAGTTCAGTCCCAGGAAGACTAAATGACTGTGTAACATATATGATGGTGGAAGTCATGCTGAAATACTAAATTGAGGCGAAGCAGGTGGGATATCTCCTATGGAGTGTTCTTAAGTTGTATGATCCTTATGTGTATGTTAGAAGATCTCATATGTAATTGAAGGGTAAGTGCTGAAATTTGAATATTCGGGTCGCTTAAGAGACTGTACTCAACTGATGTGGGCAATAATGCGAAATTTGCAGAGGATTACGGTACTAGATGATCGGTGTTTTCACAAACTTGTAGACGATTTGAGTTTAATCTCACTATGATATTGTGGCATCATTAGAGTAAAAGTATTATGGGTTATTAAGTGTGTCCTGATATATGGCTTCGAGCCAAGTTGGGGAGGTTGCTGTTGATTAGCTGATTGTACGGTTATGTGCTATGTTGGTTCCTTTTCGAGGTATGCTAGAGGATCAGTTCTGGTTGTAGAAATTGAGCCGAGGATGGCACAAATGAAGAAAATTTTTGATAAAGGTTATATGGTGCTTCGTAGATGTATGGGAATAATAGGATATCTTGAGATGTTGATAATAAAGAATGCTCAGTGTATAGAGAAGGAAGATGTTTGTTTGTATTGGAATGAGATCATATCTTGTGGTGTCAGAGTGCTAATAAGGCACGAGTGGTTCTATTCATTGAGTCAAGTAATTTACAGTTTGAATAAGAGTGAATGACTTTCGAGAATGATTCTAATGTGTTCAAGATTTTACATGTAACGATCAGGTGTTTTAAGGTTGTGTATGTGGTTAGAGACTGTTTTTTCATTGGGAAATGTCAAGACATGTGGTATTTTTATGTTAATTATGGGATTCTATGCATCAAAATCAGGAAAATAAAGGTAACGGAGTTGGGTTCACAGGAAGTTCTTCCTAGTAGATTATTTTGGGAATGTGGTGTTCCTGGGAATAATTGAGAGAGTATTCAGTGGCTTGTGGGTCTTAAACAGCGTGGTCTTGTGTTTGGGTCTCGTGTAGTGAGCTTGAGTTGAGTAACTGTGGTGCTACAGCAAGAGGGAATATCAAGTTGAAAATGAATTAGAAGGAAACCTAGATAAATGAAGTAGCTTGTTAGTGGACCGAATCGGTATGGTAAGGATATGATTAATTATTTGTGTGTGTTCAAGGCAATGAGTTCATACAGGTATTTTGCAGCAAAGCTCTTGAGTTCTGACAGATTGTTTAGCTTGGTCTAGTTAGAAGGATTCAGTCTTGCCAGTTTAACCTGTGCAAATGGAATTGGGAGAGAATTCTTGTTGGGTTTCATCGTGGTTTAGACATGTATATTTTCTATGGACATGCGGAGCATGGAGTGTGTAATGATTTTTCTTCTAAATGGGATCAATGAAAGTTCTTGACTAATTAAGCGCGTCTATGTCTGCGGCACAGAAGGGAGATAAAAGTTCTCATGTTATCCTTTGAGGGTATGGTATATGTGGTATGTTGTAGAGGACCGAGACTGGTGTGTGCGAGGTTTCGGTTCAGTTCTGAAAGGAAGTTCATAAAACCCTTAGGCAACGGGTAGCCTCAGATGACCAAGGAAATGATACTGCTAATTAGAAGTGATTTGACAAGAGTATACGTCCCAGGAAAGCGTAATATGATTAAACTGATGATACTTCGGTAGTATTGCAGCACTTTCTTGCTAAATCGACTACTGCTATCTAAGTTTATTTGATGGCACAGGAGAATTTTAGAATATCTTTTATGGAATGATTGGGTACGCGAGGTGTAAAATGTATTTATTCTGCGGAATTTGGGATCAGGTATAGTGATTCGTGTGCTATGTGGAGTTGGAGACTGGAGTTCTCAGGTTCAAACTGTGTAGCGGTTGTGGATCGTGTGTATTGGTACCGTTAGCGGCTATTGGAATTTGAAAGCCTGAGTAGATCTTCATTTGCTTGATATATTAGATTTTGGATATGATATGGGGGTGTAGACTGATTGTCTCAGTGTTGGGTTATTCTAGACTATTGTGCTATGGGTTATGTCGGAAAATGCCACAGGTTGCGTGGTAGAGTGCATCGAATTATGTTCTAGCAGAGTGGTTTGTATTCCATAGACCAGCGAATGGCTGGGAAGGATTGCTTTTCTTAATTGGGCATTCGTGGCGGATGTCAGTGCAGAGGTTTCCACCATTGATTCAGTTCCCGTATTGAGGGACTTTTTCGGATGCGTTTCTTGTGGCGGGGCATGTCGTCGGGCGAGATTGTGGATTTCGGTATTTATTTGGTGTCAGGTACCATATCGTACAGCTCCGGAAGGAGTTATGGTAGTGGAAGGAGCAGCTTCAAGCTTCTTGGTATTGAGTTCGTTGGCAGGCCGATGTGGCTACGTATTTCGCTTGAGTTAGCTTGGTTAGTTCCGAGTGGCATTGTTGAGGGATAGGTTGATTTGATCATTATTGAACTTAATAGTGATTTAGGGAGATCTATGAGTTGCTTTCTGTGCTGTGAGACGTTAAGATTTGATGGATATGGGCTCATGTGGCGTGGTTCTATTGAGGATTCATAGAGGAAGTCGAACGGGAAGAGTAATTGAGTGTTTCTTGGTAAATGGAGTATTGGTTATGACCTACCAGGTTGCGTGTCGTATTTTATTTGTGTCACTGTAGGTGTAATGAATTGCCTTGGTTTCAGACATCAAATTGTTCGTGGCTGTTGATTTTGAGCGTAGCGACTTGAGATGTGTCAAGTGTAACAGTGTTTGGGTAGGATCGCGCATTGTAGCGAGGCTACGTGGAGTTATGACTTTTTGAGGTAGGTTCAGGTGTTCTATCTCTATGATGTGAGATTGGGTCTGAGCCTTGTGTTGTGATGATACTGATGGACTTGAGTTACAGCTCTTTCGTTTGAGTCATTTGTCATGATTTGAGTTTGTTCAGACCGTTTCTTATTGGTACGTGTATTATGCAAGTTGTGGCTTAGGCCTGTATTGAGTCGTCGTATCACCAGAGTAGTGTGTTGGATTCGAGGTGATCGTTGGAGTCATTAATGAATACGAACATATTTGATCTCAGCTGGTTAGAAGGATAATATCGGGGTTCATCCCGGAAATCTGTTGTGCTATTAGTCAAAGAGAAGTGGCTTCATGAATGGTTGATCTGAACAATGGTTACGGTTTATCACGTGTTTCATTTGTCATTGGCAGTATATGAAAGTGTTGGAATAAGGCTTTAGCTAGTAAGAAGTTTTCTATCGGTATTTGTCTATGGTGGGCAACTGCTGTGAATAGAGGCTATTGTTCCGAGTGTTTGAATTATGTGATATATCATATGAATTCACCTGAGGTTGCAGGTATGGGTTATTACTGCTGGTTCGGGTTTATTCCGAATGTAGACGTGAGGTTGTGATCTTGTGTATGATTTCGGAAAGTGCAATGCAGTCCTATGATTTATGGTTTAGATGGACCATGAAATTTCAGCTATATTGTGTTATCGGGCCTATGCAAGATTGGGTAACAAGGGATCACCCCGGGTATATGCTTGGTAAGGTCATTCAGCAATTGGGTCGCTTCTAGTACATCTCTGGGTACGCTCGAGGACGAGAGTTTGTTTAAGTTGAGGAGGATGTGACGACCTGACCCATCGTCTTATGTGTTACTGCTCCGTTTCCACCATTTTGTGCTTCTTCATGTTTTGTTATCGGTATGTGGTATGTTAGAGTTGATTTGGATTGGTTTTGATAAGAAATGAGATACTTAGTCTCTTTAAGGAAGGCTTAAGTTGGAAAAGTCAATCGGACGCTGACTTATGAGTTATAGGGCTCAGATGTGATTTCCGGTGTTTTGGTTAGCTTCGGGCGATGATTTATGACTTAGGAGCGTGATCGGAATTGATTTCGGAGATCCGGTGTAGAATAAGGCTTGAATTGGCAAAGTTAGTATTTTGGCGAATTCTGGTTGATAGGTGATATTTTGATCCAAGGGTCAGAATGGAATTCCGAGAGTTGATGTAGCTTCGTTAGGTGATTTTGGAAATGTGTGCAAAATTTCAGATCATTCGGAGGTGTCTTGTTTCGGTTTTTGAACGAATGCGCATTTCAGAAGTTTTAGGAAAACTCAGGCTTGAATCCGGTGTAATCCGATGATTTCAGTGTTAGTTGAGGTGTTTTGATGATTGGAACAAGTTCGTATGATGTTTTGGGATATGTTGGTGCCTTTGGTTGATGTCCCGGGGGCCTTGGGGTGATTTCGGATGGCTTAACGGAGGTTTTGAACTTTGAATTTATTGCAGAAAAATTGCCCAGCTATTGTAGACCAAAATTGGTTTTCGCGTTCGCAACCTTAGGAAAGTACTCGCGATGAGAAATTTTGAAGACCATCGCGTTCGCGAGGGTTGCTTCGCGTACGCGTAGAAGGGGCCTGGGGCCCTGCCTGATTTGTTCAACGCGCTCGTGACAAGGGGTTCGCGTTCACGTAGGTTGAGGAGCCTGTGCATCGCGTTCGCGTAATGTGGAACGCGTTCGCGAAGTTGGAGAACTTAAAGCATCGCATTCGCGTATTGGTTAACGCGTTCGCGTAGAGTTAATTTATGGTCAAAGGAAATTGTGCATCGCGAACGCGGGGGTGTTGACCGCGTTCGCGAAGGGTTAAATCTGGGCATTCAGAGGGGTTTTTACATTATTTAATCTGCGACCCCATTGATTATTTCCTCCATTGTTGACCACCTTAAGAATCTTTTTGGTAGAAATTGAAGAGGATTTTGACGGGAATTGATTGGAGGTAAGTCTCGTGACCTAGAAACGCTAGTTTATTGAAGAACCAATAAAATCTAGGGCTTGGGTAAAAATTGGAAGGACTAGGGCTTGGGTTTTGAAATGAAAATCTAGGATTTGAAAGGGCATTTGAGCTCCGATTTTGGTAAATTTGGTATGTATGGACTCGTGGCAAGATGAGGTTTCCAGTGATGTAAATTTTGTAATTTTTAGAGAAGTGGGCCCGGGGCTCGGGGTTTGATAATTTTGAGATTTTGCTATATTTTGATTGTTTTCGATTGGGTATTGTTCCCTCAGCATATTGTGATGTATTCGCTCTATTTTTGGTTAGATACGACGCGCGTAGAGGCCGGTTTGAGGAGCAAAGGCATCGCGGGCTAGAGATTTCACCGGTTCGAGGTGAGTAATACTTGTAAATGATATCCTGAGGGTTTGAAACCTTGGATTTGCACATCATAGTGCTTTATTGAGGTAACTTGCACGTCGATTATGACCGTGGGGTAGAGCACCATTGGGGATTGCGAATTCGTCCATCCCGGTTGTTGATTTTTGCCGCGTATTTGACTCAAACTACTTGATATTATCATAATATTGGGCTGATTTCCATGTTTGGGCTTCGTGCCAACTACGTGAATCCTTCAGGGATTGATATCACTGTTTTCGCATTACTTTGCATATTATTTGATTTCATTCCTGAGTTTAAACATTGTTTTTGAAATGTTCAACCACATTTCTAAGATTTGAAACTTAAGCCACATTTTCTGACGTTTTAAGCTGAGAGCTATTACTTTAACATTGCCCGAGTAGTTTACGTGCATGTTCTGGACTGTGTATGGATCGGGCTGCACGCCGCATCAATGCTATGTTGATATTGCGCTTGGGTTGTAGGAGCCCCTTCGGAGTCTGAACCCCCACAGTGAGCGCGGGTACCCAAATGGATCGGGATGCGCGCCGCAGCGGTCATATGCATTGCATTGCATTCATGCATTGGTTCCTATTTGTACTATGTGTCATGACATTCAGCACTCTCATTTCATTGGCATCCATGCTACTTCCTGCACTGTTTACCAGATACCCTGGTGTTAATTGTTAGTGGAGTACTGTGCCCGAGGGGCTGACTTATGTGTTAATTTGCACCATCTGTCTTTGCATTCATTTGCTTAACTGTTGGAAAGAATATTTTCAAAGGAAGTTTTAACTGAGCCCAGATATTTTCTAAAGGATTTCACGGTTTTACTGTTTTCTCAAAGATTTGCACTGCCCTATATAGCATGATGGAGTGTTTTACGTGTTTTCTTACCGCTTAGTTATTATTTACTTCTATTACTCATTGAGTTGGAGTACTCACTTTACTCCCTGTACCTCGCGTGCAGTTGCAGGTATTGTTCACCCGGAAGCGGGTTAATAGCTGATTGAAGGTATTACTACTGTAGTTGAGCAAAGTGACCGCCAGCGTTCGCGGCACCGGACTTCGTCTTTTGATTCAAAAACTTATTTTGTATATTATTGGCCCTGTAGTTGTGTTCAAATTTTCTTTAGATGCTCGTGACTTCTGACACCCCAGTCGGGCTGTGTTGGGTTGTAGATATCGATTATTATTGACATTAAGTTGTATTTATCTATTCATTTATGTTTAATAATTTTGAAAGAGACGTCGTTGTTCTATTGGCTGGCCTTGTCTTCACGAGAGGTGCCATCATGACCGAGTTTGGAAATTGGGTCGTGACAGCACCACATTTGTAGTGCCATTTCAATTCTTCAACTTTCGATTTATAACAAGCGCTCGCATAAGATTGAGTAGGAAGAAATCAAAGGCATAAGCTTCAAAGGAATTGAACTGCACGATAAGGAAATCAAGAAGAGAAGTACTCCAAACAGTCCTGTAGCCTCACGATGATAAGTACAGACGTCTCCGTATCGGTCCATGAAACTCTACTAGACTTGCTCATGACTCGTGAGACCCACGGGAACCTAGTGCTCTAATACCATGTTGTAATGACCCAAAATCCACTAAGGGTCGTGGTGGCGTCGGACACCTCTGTCAGGCAAGCCAACTAAATTATCAATTAAATTATCTTTTAATACCTTTGAAAATCTAGGATTTTTCCTTCCATTTTCTATAATTAAAACAATCTCTACTTCAATTCAAATTAAATAATAATGATTAGTACAAATCTTTCGAAAACCATCCCAGAACCCGGTGTCACAAGTGCATGAGCAACTATTGATAAGGTAAATAAAATAAAACATCTGTCTGAAATACAGTGGACAATGAATAAAATACAAAATGTTGAAAGGAACTACACTAGCTGTGAGTCTCCTCAATTAATGCAACTCACCTAGTCCCAAAATGATCCGCGTTGCTACGCCTAGTAGGCTGCTAGAAATACATATACTTGTTCAACAAAAATGCAGAGAAGTGTAGTATGAGTACGTAAACAACGTGTACTCAATGAGTATCACGCCTAATCTTGAAGAAGTAAAGACGAGACGGTCAACTTCGACACTTACTAGAGGTCGATAATCAATATACTAGAAATGTGAGGAAAGATCATGGATTTATATAGTAGTTCTAATTCGCGAATCCAGAAAATAGGTAAACACCTTAAATAATTAATCAAGGGCTTCCAAGGTTTATTCTTTATTATCTTATCAATTTATATAAAGCCACGAAGGAAAATTTCACATTTAAAATTCCCAAATAAAAAATAAAACGCGAAATCACACCGAGGCGACGACCCGATCTAACAGGAATGTGAAATGTGCACTGCCGAGGGTCGAACGGCCCGAACCATAGATGCATCTATTTAATATGACGAGGCGTTCAGCCCGTTTCATAAATAAACACATACCCTGCTCGCGAATCATGCATGCAACGCAGGTACACATAAAATACATGCTCAACTAGCCAATTAAGAATTCATCGGGGATATTTATCTAAATAAGACAATTTCTCTTTTTAACAATTCAGGAAAAAATTATGTTTAATCTCTTTTTAAATTCCTTTACCAATCCAAGGTGATTTAAACAATTCAAGCTATCATGGGTTCATAAATAATCCAAGTATAACATGCTTATGGGTCCTAACTACCCGGACAATAGCATAATAGTAGCTACGCACGGACTCCTATCACCTCGTGCATACATAGCCCCCACATATAGGAGCACATAATCAATTATTTCACATATGGGGACAATTTCCCTTACAAGGTTAGAAAGGAGACTCACCTCGCTCCGAAGACTCATAACTGGCATTCTACATTTCTCCGAAGACTTGCACCAACGCAAAATGCTCCAAAACTAGCCAATGATTATACAAAATCCATTAATATATGGTAAGGTACGCATTATAATCCAATTTACAATAATTCCTAACCTCGATTGGAAAGTTGACAAAAATGCCCTCGGGCCCACGTTCCCGGAATCCGAAATTTTTCGAAGATAAAGTTTACCCATGAACTTAGGAACTCAAATACATAATTTTCACTAAATTACATCCCCAAAATCATGGTTAAATTCCAAGAATAATCATTTTCTAGGTTTTCCACCAAAACCTCAATTTTTTTATACTAATTTTCATGCCCAGATCCATACAAAATTGATGTATTTGACTCAAAATAGGTGGTGATAACTTACCTTAACATTGATGATGAAAATCCCCTCTTTAAGCTCTCCAAAATCACCCATGGCAAGTGGAAAATGGGAGAGAAATAAGCATCTCCTTATTTAAAATAACCTTCTGCCTCCAAGTATTTTCTCTTTTGCGGTGCATTTTACGCTTCTACGGATGTCGCTTCTGTGGTTGTTGTCCACTTCTGTGGCTTTGTGCAAAAGGGAGCTGGACTGCTTCCGCGATCCCTAGGCTGCTTCTGTGGTTTCCTTGGGCCTAGCCCCTTTCCGCTTCTGCGAGATTTCGACCGCATATACGGTCCCGCTTCTACGATCGAAGAACTGCAGATGCGGTTATGACAGAAGAGCAACCTTCAGTCTTCCCAAATTCCATTTTTGATCCGTTAACCACCCGGAATCCACTCGAGCCCCCAGGACCCCAACCAAACCTACAAACCAATCCCAACACACGTTACGGACTTGCTCGAGGCCTCAAATCATATCAAACAACGCTAAATTCATGAATTACACCCTGATTCAAGCTTTATGAACTTCACAATTTCAACTTCTACTTCTGGTGTTTAAACATATCAAATCACGTCTGATTAACCTCAAATTTTGCACACAAGTCATATTTGAAATTACGGACCTACTCCAACTTTCGAAATCGGATTCCGACCCCGATATCAAAAAGTCCACTTCCGATCAAACATCTCAAAAACCTTCAAATTTCTACTTTAGCCAACTGGCTTCAAAATGACCTACGGACCTCTTAATTCACTTCCGATCGCGCTCCTAACTCCAGAATCACCATACGGAGCTACTCCCAATCTTGGAATTCCAAACGGACCTTGATAACACTGAAATGCACTTCAAACCAAACTTATGAAATTTCTTCCAAAATGCCAACTTCCACAATAGGCACCAAAATACTCCCGGGTCATCCAAAACCCGATCCGGGCTTACGCCCAAGTCCGAAATCATCATACAAACCTGCTGGAACCTTCAGATCCCGATTCCGAGGTCGTTTACTCAAAATTCCAATCCTGGTTGATTCTTTCAACTTTAAGCTTCCAAAATGAGAATTCTCTTCCCAAATCAACTCTGGACTTCCGAAATTCAATTCTGACCACGCGCACAAGTCACAATACCTAAAATGAAGCTGCTCATGGCCTCAGACTGCTGAATGACACGCTAGGTCTCAAAACGACCGGTCGGGTCATTACACTTGCAGCACTTTGAAAGAGGTTTATTACGGTGTTTCTCACTCTTCTTTGCTTTAGATTCTTTTCTAAATGATATATGCAAATACCATGGTAGCACTCAGGGAAAGCTTTTGCAATGGCCCTGTGTCGATCTGACAACAACATTAAATCTTTACGAATCCCAATTGCTTTTCTCAATTCTCTGAAATACCATTCATATGACTCGTTATTCTCTAAATCCACTACTCCAAATGCTATAGGAAAAATCTGATTATTTGCATCTTTTCCAATAGCCACTAAGAGAACACCTCTATATTTATTTTTTAGAAATGTTCCATCAACAGCAATCAGTGGTCTATAATATTTCCACCCAGAAATTGATGCCCCATACATAAAAAACCTATAAACAAACCTGTAGATTGAAAAGTAAATAAAATTCAGGTATACCATATGACATGCTGAATACTAATAATATACTAGACAACAAGCTTAAAGACAACAGACTTTCATTAAAATATACTGAAATCAAACAAACTCAATTATTATATAGGAAAAGAACATACCCAGTGTCACACCTCCTTTTGGCGCGCCCTACCCCGGGGGATAAGAGCACAAGGGAGTTTGTCCAATTTAAGTGACAATATTCGAAGTGGGATTATTTATCTATTTCAGAGTCGCCACTTGGGAATGGTTTGGCTTTTGGTGTCCCAAGTCACCGGTTTATTTTTTAATCCTAATTCGAGGAAAATATTCGACTTTCCAAGTGAAGTGTGCGAACCAGAAATTCTAAGTAAGGAATTCTGTTGACCCGAGGGAAGGTGTTAGGCACCCCCGAATCCCATGGTTCTAGCACGGTCGCTTAAATTGTTGTAATGGCTAAATGTTCGATTTAATACATGTTATAACTTATGTGCTTTTATTAATATTAAACCCACTTTTACTATTATTATTATTTTTTTTTGGAATTGCAACATCGTGAAAACATGTCTCGAACCACGTCACAACCAGTGTACCCGTGATTATTGACACACATCGACTCCGTTGAGATTTGGATTTGGGTTACATAAATGCACACCCGAGTTTAGGAAGGTAAGATTAATTAAAGCGCGTCCTAAAGAAACTAATATGTTGTTATTTTAGAAAAGGCCGTGAAATTCATTAAACGGCCAATTCCGATGTCTATAGTATTTTTTAATATATACATTTAACGAGGGCCCCACAATTTGTGCATTTTTCGTTTGGCGAGGCATGCCTCATTTATTTTTAAAGGATAATCCTAGAATGACTACATTTTTTCTATTAAGTTTGTCTCTAAATACAAAAAGAAGAAAAGTCCTAATTTATTCACCTGCTTTAACCTTATTATAATCGGGCTTCAAATAATAATTCGCCGATTCTGAAAAAATAAATGTGGTAAGGCAGTCGTTTGACAATTTGGGCCCCGGCCCAACGTGAGTAGTACAAAATATGGACCTGGGCCAATCTTTATTCTAGTTGGGCCTAATTAGCTTATTTTATACATATTCATAGCTTGTAAACTAATAATGGGGTTATTTTTGTTAACAAATGTTATGCCAATTTAAAGTGGTATTCTACTTAAAGTGAAAGAACTTGAAAATCTGATTTTTTTTTTTTATCCTAAGTCATTCACATGCTGAAATTAACCAATTATATCTAATTAAACAATATTCCTCGGAAATCTGATTTTTTATCCTAAGTTATTTAGATGCTGAAATTAACCAATTATATCTAATTAAACAATATTCCTCGAAAATCTGATTTTTTATCCTAAGTTATTGACATGCTGAAATTAACCAATTGCATCTAATTAAACTATATTACTACAAGCTTCAAAATGACCTTTTGTTTAATGGCAACTATTGAATTATTCAAGAGTAGTCTAAATGGCCTAAATGTTTGTGACATTTTCCAAAAAAAAAAAAAACTATAATAACACAAAATAGCCTATTACGCCATTAATCCCTTTAACTAGCATACGTGGGAGGTTCGCATACTAAACTACTATAAAGTGTTTAGTCATACATAAACAAACATCTACATTATTCTAAAGGAATAAATATTCTAATGTATATACAAAATAAGTAAACAATTACAATAAATTTAAAATTTCAGATCTTCATTTTTTCTTTGCATTCATGCTTCAATTTTCAACTTACAAGAACCAATGTATCAGTTGTGTACCTGGTATTTTGGAAAGCAAAGAAGAAGAAAATAATCAGCAGTAGCAAAGCAACAACACAGCAACAACAGTAGGGCAGTAGCAGCAATATCCCAGTAACCAGTTGAAAATCCAGCAGCAATTTCAGAAAACAAAACTCCAAACAGCAACACCCAAATGCACCAAAACAACACCAACCAGTATAATCAAACAAATAGCCGGCGCAGATTCGAAACCAAAGGAAAAACCAGCAGAAAACCAATGGAACAGTAGCAAAAATTCTAATAACACTCAATGGAATAATAACCCAACACTTAAACTATTTTCCTGAAATCTGAAATCTATTAAGAAAATTTCAGCCTTAATGTCACTCTTTTAACTCTATTATTTCTAAAAAATAAATTCTGTTTTTCCAATCTTTGCCAAAAAAAACTCTCAATCTTCCTCTCAATATTTCAGTGCTTCCAGTCCCCTTTTCATCTCCAAAATACATCCTATTTAAAGACTAACATTGGCCATTCTTTATTCAAATATTTTACTTTCAACCTGTTTTTATTCCCTTCCCATGTGTGTCCCTTTACACTTTTATCATTCAACCCTCTTATTTCTGATTTCCAGCTCTTAAAGACATTAGGCATGGTGTATTTTTGCACTATAGATCCCCTTTTTATTAAAGTATTTATTAGTTTAAATGGCACACTGAATATTCTACTGACATACAACTAATACTAAGTGTTTTAAATCTTTTTAACATCCAAAAATACCCTTGAAAATCCCCTTAACAATCTGTATTTAAACCTCTCTAATTTACAACTAACTGATTATTATCTACCAAATCACTACACAGCTATAACCAATCCTTAAGTCAGATTCACACAAACAATTCAAGAAGAAAAAAAAAATTGAATTCAACCAACATGTTCATTTCAATCAAAATCAAAACAGAGAGCAAACCAATTAATCGACGAAACTTCTCAAATCGATTATATGTCTTATAACATATACTTAAACGAGCAGAAGGAAAAATCTGACCAAATAAAAGGTCTTGAAGAAGAAGAAGAATTAATGAACAAGACAAGATTACAAACAATACTTTAAACCAAGAATAATAAATCTGAAAAATAAAAATGAACAAGACAAAAATTATAATCAACACATTAAACCAAAATCGATAATCTGAAAAATAAAATGAACACAACAAGATTAAAACCAACACTTTAAATTAAGAACAATAATCTGAAAAATAAAATGAATAAAACAATAATACAACCAACACTTTACAATAATACAAAAAATAGATCAAAAGAAAGAAATAGTTTTGAAAGAACAATCTGAAAATTTGAACGAACCCATATCGAACTCGGAT